>JAOTBA010000005.1:21219866-21238901 GCA_025629845.1 Erythroxylum squamatum
CTAGAATTATTCCATAGGATCGCATCTTGCATGATCTTTTGGCAATAACCTAAAGTAGCAAACCTTAAATTCAATTCGCAAGAATGAAACAAGAGTCATAAGGGTATATGATGAGGGTAACAACTTTAAAAGTCCCTATTCTCTCCTTTTGTAATGTCCCATGTTATTACATACATTTTTCTCCTCGCACCACCACCCTTACACCATCTACATCTCGTATAACTAATAAGTTGATATTGGAACTTTATTTTTAAAAAGCAATCATTTATTCTAATTATTAAACTTAACGACTCCACCCTCTTTTCATGGCCAGAATTGACCCCAAAATAATTAAGTTTCTTAACTCATTAAGAGCTATAGTACTACGGTGGATCCAATATTCTCATTTTTATTTCACAAATATATCCGTGAAGTTTGAAATTTGAATTAACAAAATCTTTAGCACTTTCTTTTCTTAATAAATTGAAAAAAAATGTTTAGGTTTTCTCTTTATTCCTTAACCACCTTAATTATACTAATATCATTTTTTAATATTCTCTCGTTAAAATATCTCATAAAAATCATACCTAAATATTTTTTTGACTTGTTCATACACCTATCATTCTTATCATAAGATACATATAATTTCTATTGGCATCTTTCTATGCATCAAATCCTAACCCTTGTTGTTCATTTTTAAACCTCACATTGAAACCAATTGCTACGCATAATCAACTACAATCTTTTTAAACTCTTTGACATTTGCAAATTCTATGTATGATGTCTATTATGATACCCCGAATCCTAATTAAACTCTTCATTGTTTTAATCTTGTTCTTATTTCTCACTTCATTTCTTACCATTTAACACTTACATCTTCAAATATAAACTGAATATCAATATATATGTTTTCATTTATCCCATAGATTATCATCAAATCTATTAATCTAACGTAATTATTTATTTAGTTCAATTAGTATCAAAGACTAATTAAACTTGTACGTGGGCACTTATATTAAGCCTTACTAATGTTTTGATACCCTAAATCTATCCACCATTCATATATCTGTTTATAACTCTCAAAATTAAGGTCATTTTAAAAAAAAATATGTTTGATAAGCTTTCTTGATATCTGTATTGAACTTGTGGATGAGAGAGGAGTGTTTAGTGGGAGTGTGAATGGAAGGGCATATTGGGAAATCTGGTCAAGATTTGAAACCCAAGATCTCGTTAATTTTATAAAATGATTAACATTTAATTATAATAAAGCATGAATCGAAATTCGTACCTTATTCTAAAGCTTGATTCTTATGTTGTTATATCCCTCAAATTATTTTCTAAACCGATTCGTCTTAACCACCATAGCTGCACAAATGTCCAGACCTACAGAATGGGTTAAGAGAAATTTGTAACCCTTATAGAGAGGGTTAAGCAAAAAGTGCAAGTTTTATACAGCTTAAGCTTATTTATAATATGTTTCAAATTCACTTACCCAATCTGACAAATCTTCAAGCCCTCCTAAGCTGGTTTAATCACCCTTCAAACCACACAAATACTGACCTCAACCTTCTTCCCATTATCCTTTACGTGACCATTTATAACCTTTGGTCCGAAAGAAACAATCGAACTTTCAAGGAAAAAGTCGTGGAAGTTAGGAATTTGAACACCAGAGTGGTCTTCCATGTTATAGAAATTCTCGGCTCAAACACTGAGAAAAGGTAAATACTGGTTGAGATTATTTTCTTTAAATGTTATGTTTTGCAGGTTTTTCTAGTTCTTGATGGCTTCTTGACCGGTGGAGAGTCCATACTCCTCTGTTGGTGTCTTAAAGAAGCAGAAACAATTATATGATGTTAACCACGGAAGGATGGGTGAGAATTAGGAGAGCATAAGATGAAGATCTCATACACGGGTCTATGTTGTGAGGAATAATAGGGACGCAAGAACATCTATATAGATATGGTGAAGGGGCTTCCTCGGTAATCCACCAAAGAATACACCACCTTTAGCAAAAGGGAAGAATACAGCTAAGTGGCTTAATCTCATGCAATGTGGACGTGAATTTTTGGGTTATGATGCGAAAATGACTATTTATTTTGAATTTTTCTTTACTTTGGTTATCTGTAAATGTTTGTGTTACTGGTTAAGATGAGCCTTCCTTTAAGGTCATCTTGGATGGTAGATATGTATAGGCGTGATGCTGCGGTTGGTTCAATTCATGAGGAACAATTTTTGTAAAGTTGCTTGGGATGCTCTTTTGGTTTTGGGAAGGGATTGCCTCCAGGGCAATCCCGTGGCTTGTACATAACTACTTTTGATTTATTTAATTTTCTGATTTACCATAAAAAAAGAAGCTTATTTATAATAAGTTTTGAACGCTTTAGTGATTTAATTGAAAATAAATTATAATTTTATTTAAAATTTAATTAGAATTACAAATAATTGTAATTAAATACCAATTATACCCAAATAAGATCTAATATCTCATATTAACCTTTATTTATTAAATATCTCATATTTAATCATAAAGCTTCTAAAACTTTACAATCATGTCCAACTTGATTAAAATAACTTTGCTCTTTTCACCTCATTCTTTATGTGAGATTTATTAGGTTCTCAAATACGTTGGCAGTGATTATAAATTATAATTATAATTAGATAAATTAAAACTCCTTTTAATTTATATTTAATTCTCTAATTAAATAATTTATAATCATAGATTGAAATTGATGTCTTGCAATGCATCATGACCACCTAAATATTTAGAAATGTCAAAGTGATTTTGAATCACCTCTTTGTGCATGGTTTTTTCGTATAATTCAATCATTTTATCAACCAATTTTTCGATTAGGCATAAAACATGAAATTAATGTCTACACTATTTTGAATCAAATCGTATTAGTTATCTATCATAAGCTATCGATTCATTTAATGATATCTGTAAACTATTTATAAAATATCTTTCTAACTTGGCCAAGGATTTTCCGAATCAATACTAATCGAGAACAACGGAACATTCTACCTAATTACTTTAGGGTAATAAATCATATCTTAGTCGCATACTACATCCATAGAGTTCACGCTATATCCAATAACTATCGATCAAACGACCCGTGATTAAATATATCATAAGTAGTATCAAAACATAACAATTCCTATACAAGATAACTTTGAAGACCTTATGTCAAATGATCACTTATATAATCATCACAATGAGAATTCCATAGGCATACAAGTAATGTTCCAAATGAATTTCTCATATCGAGTCTACTAAGTGAACTTGCTCTCTAATAACCATCCACAAATTTGTTTAAATATCTCTATATTTTAGCTTACGAGATCGACTATTTCATTCATCAGAAAAAACAAAATGTGTACTAATCTTTTTATGTTATATTAATATTCAGTCTCAATAAAATAATGACTAAAAACAATTTAAGTATAATAAATAAATGCAATATGAATCTTATTATTATTTCATTTGCAATGTATAATTATCCCATCAACTGTATCATATACATCTTCTTATAGAATGTCATTAAATTATTTTTTCACTAAACTATAACCAATTGATTAATTGTAGGGCATAAACTAATAGAACAAGTAAGGAAGCTTAATTATTAATTCATGAGATTAGGAGCTTAGAATGTACGTGGGTGAGAGGGAGAGGGAGTCATTGATTTTCAAAGTCCCAATTTATAATATGAACTCTATTCTTGGCTTCTCTAGTTTGTAATCATACTTGATCTTTTGTAACTATTTTTGTTATTAAGATGCTGTAATACCTTTTAATCAATTCCTTTTTTCATTTGTCTCGGAGAAAATAGGCGTCATGTGAGTGGATGAATACTCCGTTTACGAAAATAGATTTTTATACAAATACTTATTAAGTTGATATATTTTTTAAATAATTATTTAATGAGTCAATAATTTTAAAATTAAATGAAAAATTTACTGTAAATAATATTATAAATTTTATATATTTGTATTTATAATCAATTATTTTAAAGTTAGAAGATTAAAAATAGTTTCTTTATTTAGATTACACAGATTTATTTTAAAAAAATTTTTTTTGAGGGAATTTTAAAAATTTTTAAATACGAAGTTGTTGATAAACTGAATTAAAAGTTTATTTTATAGTATTGGTGTTAGCTGGGGCAGGCTAACCTGCAATTTTTATACCATCCTCTTGTGCTCTGATTACTTCGGGAGCTGGACCAACTCATTGGGGAGCAACCTGCAATTTTTTGCACGACGAATTAGGACTCTTTGCTTGCTCGGTTGATCTTAAGGCTAAAAGAGAAAAGTCGCCCCACCCCGAAGTGACGTATCTTCGCCTTGATTCTAACTCTAACCCTGATACACTTGCTCGACGAAAAAGGCGTCTCATTTCGTATGCCCATTTGAGTTCCCATTGAAATCGTGAAAGGGTTGTTAGAATTAAGAAGACATGTCACGGCTTTTCGCGAGAGTTGCGGGATTCTTCGGCAACCGGTCCTTCGTTGGTGTAGACAAAGCTGGCAACCGTTATTTCGCTAGAACGGAAGAGATTGATGGTGTTAGTAAGTGGGTTGCCAGTCCTGTATCTCTCTCTCTCTCTCTCTGTCTCTCTCTTCAAACTCCGAGTAACCTTATTTACTTGTGCTTTATATTTCTTGGTTAAATTCGAATATCAGAAATTGATTCTTCTAATTACTAAAATTTGTATAACTTTGTACCGAACGATACAAAGTTTTGATATTCTGGTTAATGTCTAAGAATAATACAACTTTACGTTTATAGTAGTCTAAGTAACTGATTGGGTATTACAAATTACTAATCGAGTCCGATAGCTATTACAATTTTTCCCTTTAATTATTGATATTGCAGTGAAGGAGAAAAGATGGGTGATATTCAAGGGAGAGGAGGATCCAACTTCAATACCAGGTAGCTCTTATGAAACACAAGTTCTTTGCAGCTCCAGTTACTGAGTAACTTTCTGCAAGTACGTTCTAATTTAGGCAGGAAGCTCACCTGTTTATGCTAACAAATAGGTTATAGCAGCTTCTTCTTCTGCTAGTTGGATCCAAGCATCAATTGAATTAAATTTGTAACCATGTCAATTGACTATGAAATTTGTAATTCTGCCTGCATCTTTTTTTTCTTGAAATGAGTGGTTACCTGTAATTTGATTGTTGTAGTTGAATGGATATGCTGGTTGAATGGACAACGTAAAAGGGCTCCAACACCTGAGGTGCACATGAAAATTATATTGTTTATATATGCTGATTGACTACCTCTTATCACTGTTTGTTGGGTGTATTGCTAAAATTATTCATTTTGATATATTTTCTCTTTAGGAGATGCAAGATCTGGAAGCAAGACGTGAACGTGTTAGGCAAAATGTTGCTTGTACGTGCCACTGATTTAATAACATTTTCAGTTCTGGCATCCAACTATTTTCTGACAATATTCATACCATTAGCATAGTCAGTACAATTGATTTCTTGTATCTGAGTGCATGCAATATTGAAATTACTTAAAAACAATACAAGTTTGTTTTTCTCTTCAAATCCTTGTTTCTTTAATGTGTCCAATGCTTTTGTCAATCTTTATGCTTTTCCCCCATTTGAACTAAACTTGCATTTGTTTTTCAACCCTTGAAGTTCTTAAGAAAGAAGAGGAAAAAAGAGCCAAAGAAGGCACTTCTCACAAAATCATCCGGACTGGTTAGTATCTTTTGATTGATCTGATTTTTTTTACAAAAAAATTTGATTGGTTGATCTGACTATTACATGCCTTTTTAGGCTTATTTAACAATTTATATTATGATTTTCAGGAAAGGCTGAAGGTCTGGATTTGAAAAGTTTCATTCGGCAATTTCCTATCGTTCCAAAAGGTAACTTATTTTTCAGTAGAGGTACATAATGGGATGCTTCCCGTCGGTACCAAGGCCATTGTGTTAAATGGAATTAGAAAACTTCATCTTGCATGTGTGAAATTTCCTAGTGCATGTGTCGGCATGCTTTTAGATTAGTGGACACGAATGGAAAAATAAGCTGATCCACCAAATAACATACCTTGTTTCCAGACTATATAAAACAAGGAAGTTGTTCCAGTAAATGACAGATTAGAAATCTCAGGGAGCTTGTAGGCCACATTCAACAAGAAGATAATCATATATAAGCTCTAAGAGCAGACAGTTAACACATGGAATCATGTTCACTATTCCTTTCTGTCATTTCTTCTGCTGACAATGTTTGCGTAATGTGCTCTTTCTGCAAGGTGATGAACTTGAGGAAGAATCAGATGCGGTGGAAAGGTTTGTTAGCTTAAACATGGGATATCCTTAATGCTAGTCAGGCGGCAGTCAAGTAATTGCTTTAAGTTTAAAACTAGTGGCAAGATGCATATCTGGGATGAAGTTTTCCAAACTAGTTTTGATGGTGCATGTAATAACCATTGCAAATTGAATGCTTATTGTGTCATCATGAATCCCTGGCCTAAGACAATATTCAAAGGATGATATGGAAGAGAATTATGGATTCAGTTTTCCACCTATTGATGGAACAAAGTGAATTGGTTAGATGTTGGAAATCAAGCAACATTTTTTTTATTCAAAGAAAAACTTTGATTTCGTATTGAAGTAATGGATACACAGGAAAGTGGCCAAGTTTTCCTTATCTATATGTTTCATTTAGATAATCAAGCGGCAATTGGTCCTGTCAAAGAAAATATAGGTGAAGTATTAATTACTCCATTTTCCTTCTAACTGATGCAAACTAGGACCATGGATTGGGTTTCTGAGTCCTGTTGCCTGTAATGCCACAGCCCAATTGCACTTTTCTGGTTTGTGTGAGCTTGCACATTTTTACAATTGCTCTCTTTTGTAGCTTGAGATACTAAAACATCTTAAACAATATTTTATATTTATACTGTTAATTTCTACTTTTGATAAAGTATAGAACTTAAAGGATTCACCTGTTGCAATATCTGATCGTTTAACATTTGAATCCTAGAGGTGTTTATTGCCAGTAATTGAATTTGCCCGCTAAATACATGGAAAAGAAGCTGCTTTTCAATGCTGTCATGTTATTTATCATGTTTTGCAGGCGAAGAACAGCAGAGGAAAAGAGAGAAACAGAAGAACCAATTCCAGAGTAAGTGTAGAATATGTAAATGTGTTGAACAGGGAACAAACGAGGAAATCAGAGTTCCATATTTATAAACCTTGTAGCTTGTAGATATACTGAAGCTGTATCATATTGTAGTTGCTCTTCAATAATTGCAGTCATGAGAATGTCCATCAAGATGATATTTCTATATTGAATGAACTATTTTTCAGGTCCACGGAACCAACTGGATCTGGTGCAACCTTCAAGCCAGGGACTTGGCAACCCCCAACATGATATGCTATGCTATTGGTGATCCATATTGGAGTTCTGACCCTCACCGTAAGTGGATTCACTTCAATTCTTTGTGACTGGTTTTAACATGTTCCAGCGATGGTAAGTACCATCATCATATAGAGGACGCATGCCCGCACCAGATTCCTGTATTTTAAATCACGTTCTTTAAGTATTTGGGATTGCTGAGGATGGTCAAATTTGCATAATTTCTTTATCCGAGCATAAGTAGGGTGCAGGTCTTTTTTCCGAATTTACTCTTAGAAGTTGTGATCATAAGTTGCACTTTCTCGCAATATTTTCCCAAGAAGAGAAGAATTTTAACTGAAGTCTTTTATGGAATAGTCACAGCACATGAATTCCAATGTTGTCCAGATTCATGTTATTTTTAGTTAATGATATATTTTAGGGTGAAAGATATAAAAATCTCTTGTAGTTTAATAAAAATTAAAAATTTTCTTTAATCTTTAAAATTCTCGGAAAAATTCTTTATAGTTTTTAGTTCTTTGGAAAAATTCTTTCTATTAAATTTCGGTTAAAAAATAAGAACGAAATATACATAGTATGAATATTAAATATGGACTAATTAAATGTTAAATTTAATATGACACATTCAACCTCCTATTGTAATCACTAATAGTTTTATCCTTGCCCCAAATAATTCCCTTTTTAACCCACACTTTCATCCACAAAGGCGGTCCTATAAACATCCATTTGATTGAGTTCCAAATCAAAATGAGCAATTATAGTCATGATGATTCACAGTGAATCTTTGGTAGAAATTGGTGAGAAGATTTTTTTTGAAATCAATCCCTTCTCTTTGACTATAGCCTTTAGTCACAAGTCTAGCCTTATACGTTTCTACTTGTCCACTTGAGTCATGTTTGATTTTGTAAACCCACTTGTACCTAATGGGTTTGTAACCTGTAGGTAGTTTAACCAACTCGCAAACTCTATTTTGTGACATGGAACTCATCTCATCTTCCATTGCATTCATCTATAACGTAGATTTAGGACTATTTATAGTTTCTTGAAAATTGACTGGTTTAGTACTATCTCCCACAACGAAATCATGTTCCTACAAATAGACAATATAGTCATCAGGAATGACAGGTCTACGTGTTCTTTGTGATCTCCTGACAACAACTTCATCATTCCCAGTATCAATGACTTTATCCTGTACTTGATTTTGAGGTTTATCATGAGATTCTATCGGAATCTGTTCAATCACAGGGTCATCAGTAGGAGAGGAAGCGATAGGTACAAGGACTAGAATACTTTCTTCCCTTAATACAATTTCTCTTGACCCTTGACTTGAACCAAATTCATCTTAAACATAGACAGCTCTATTTGATTCTATAATTCTAGTCGTGTGAGATGGACAATAAAATCTAGAATTCCTTGATCCGACGGTGTAGCCTACAAAGTAGCCACTAATGGTTTTCGGATCAAGCTTCTTAGATTGTGGATTATAAGGCCTCACTTCTACTTTGCATCCTAAAACATGAAAATGGGTGCAAGCTTGGTTTCTTACTTGACCATAACTCATACGGAGTCTTTGAGACTAACTTGTTAGGTACTTGATTCAAGATATAAGCAGTTGTCTTCAACACCTCATCCCATAAAAATTCAGGCAAGCTAGAATGAATCAACATACATCGCAACATATCAAGAAGTGTGCGGTTTCGTCTTGCAGCGATTCCATTCTGCTGAGGTGTTTCTACATTGTATATGTAGCTTCAATACCACATTCCTGCAAGAATCTAGCAAAAGGCCCTAGATCCCTTCCACTCTCATCATAATGCCCATAATATTATGCACCTCTGTTAGAATTAACTACCTTGATTTCTTGAAGCTCAACATTTGTCTTGAAAATCTTAAATGCCTCCAAAGATTCAGATTTTTCACGAATGAGCTCCACGTGATCGTACCTGGAAAAATCATCAATAAAAGTGATGAAGTATTTATAACCACCCATAGCAGGTGGAATAAATGGTCCACATATATTAGTATGAATCAACTTTAACAATTCTGAGCTCGTGTTTGTTTTGCTTTCTCTAGCCTTGGTGGTCAACTTTCCTTTAATACAATTAACACAGGCAGTAAAATATGAAAAATCAAGATCCTAAGGCACACCATCTTTTACCAATCTCCATTTTGTCTCTATAAATATGGCCTAAACGTTTATGCCATAACATAGATGATCTCAAATCCAACCTCATATGTTTGGAACCAACAACAATATTAAGAGAAGAGGAAGAAGCAACAGTAACAACAATATTCAACTCAAGTTTGTATAAATTTTCACATAAAATTTCATTTCTTACCGAAAGAGAGTCACGATACAAAGTCAGTTTTTTAGTTTCAAAAAGAAGATTATAACCTAGTCTATCCAAAATGGATACAAAAATTAAGTTCCTTCTAGTAGAGGGTAAATAAGTGACATCATGTAACACTAAAAGATGTCCTGTATTTAACCATTGTTCAACAGTCCCAAAAAATTCAACTTTGACTTTGATATCGTCTCCTATGTACACATGTTGCTCAGAAATAGTCGGCCTTCTTCGACTTTTCAGTTTCTGCAAAGAATTCGTAACGTGAATTGTTGCTCCGGTATCTAACCACCAAGTATTTAAGGGCACATCAATAACATTGGACTTTAAACAAATCATCACAAGACAACTACCTTTCTTCTCTAAGTGAGCTTTGAGTTTTTGACAATCAGCTTTCTTGTATCCGAAACTCCTACAAAAGTTGCACTTCCCTTTGAAAAACTTATTCTTCTGACTAACAAAAGATGAGCTCGCCTGTCCACTTCCTTTAGGACCTACAACTTTCTTCTTGAAAGCCTTTTGGTCACTTGAGCTATTAGAAGTGAACTTTTTCTTTTGAGAATTGTTGTGGTTTATCATCATGGAAATGCTTCTTACCTTTTCCTTTTTCATATCATCCTCTTCCTTAACAAGAATAGCAGTCATCTCCTCAACAGTCTATTGCTCTTTCTGAGCATTATAGCTTTGATCTGATCGAATCAAATTTAGAAAGAAGAGTCCCCATCACAAACCATACCATGTAATCCTCACTAAGGTCAATATCCATAGCTTTAAGCTTATGGTAACAACCCATGAGCTTGTCCATGTGAGCTCTAATGTCATTTGCACCATCATAAATGGTGTGATAAAGCATGTTTAAGTACTCATTCTTCTCATTCTTTGAAAACTTCATGTACTTCTTAATGGCAGCAAGAAAATTCTTTGCATTATCAGCCTCGGGAATACTATCATGAATGGACTCATCCATGTGTTGCCTCGTAATAATCAAACATTGGTTAGAGTACTCCCACTCTTCATAGGATTTCCTTTCCGTCTCAGGAGCATCATCAGCGGATTTAGGTGGTGGATCAATTCTCAAGGCCGCCAAGTCTATTCGCATGACAGTTAAATTCATCATGAGAGATTCAACCCATTGTTTGTGGTTTGTACCATTTAGCGTCAAGATAGCAAAGACTCTCGAATTGCTTAAAGTTGAACGAGAACCAAGAGCAATAACTATGATATGATGTTAAAACAAAATAATGCAATTCGTGCTCTTTTTCCCAAAATTATTTATATCATTCAAGCTAGAGTTTTTTTATACAAATATAGAATTCATTTACAAGTAAGAACAATTTATTAAATATTACAACCAAATCATCAATATACTATCGAAAGGATAGAAAATTGTGCGGTTCTAATATTTCAATAAAATTTCTTCACCATATTGAGCATCCTACTAAGTAGTAATTATTGACAGGATAATTAATTACCTGTATAGATCTTAACGTTATTTTAGAGAAAAACACAAAATTTTAAACATACATCAATATTTTAAAAATTTTCCTTATCATAAATAGTTTCACATATTCAATTCTACGATAGGTAAAAATAAGCATGTACTATTGTCGACAAATAATCATGTTTATGCCACAATAAGATTAAAACAATTAGAATTATCAAATAAAAAATACTAATTAATCTTGTGCATAAACATATGGGAAAATTAGAATTAAAAAATGGAGCAAAAAATGAAAATGGTCCAAAAAGGACCATACACATGCCATATGCAGATTTTTTTTAAATAAAAAAGAAAAAGGAGACAGATCCGCGGGTTGACCAGCGGGTGACCCAAGTTGGGACGACGCCTACCATCTAGGTCAGCGGGTCGATCTTCCTCTCCCAACCTCGGTTTTCAACAATTTTTGAGGTGTTTTCTTTATCGCTCTATAGATTTCTCATATCTATTTAAGCCAAAAGTGCTTTAAAATTCGAAAACAACAAACCCATTTCAACCATGGAAGAAAACACTAAACCTTTCACAAAACTCACCAAAAAATTGTGATTTTTTGTCCAAAACAAAGGAAAAAGGCAACAATGTCAACTAACAACATTTTCTGAGCCTCAACTCAACATTTCGAAGTTATTGTTTTGTTAAAAAATTCGATGTGAAAAAATGGGTATACTAAAAAAATGAGCCCTAAAATCAAATGACCATGCATTGATACCAATTGCTAAAAAATAACAAATGCATTCATCAACATCACACAACCAAGATCAACATTTTATTTAGGGCATAACAACACAATGAAAATGACATACCTCCGATGCTTGGAATAGAGTCTTGATGGTTCCTCTCCATCTGTCACAACCTATCAAAAATAAGAACAACCAAGAACACTTTGTGCAATAAAGAGCTAATGGTAGAAGACCCAATGTTCTTTCTCACACCCACACACCATATATTTTAAACAATCTCACCATATGTTATGTCTTATAATATGTTCTACCCTAAAGGGTAGAATAGGTTAATTGTGTCATTTTAGAAATGTTATAAACTATAGTTTAATAGGTCAACATATAGTTATTAGGACACTACCATATGCCTCAAATGCAATTAGTAAATTATTAACCATCCTATTATATTTATTAAACATACATTAGGCAATTCAATTAATAGTTATGCATATGGAATTAATGTTGTGATTATATTAGTCCATATATTTCTAACAACTATTGCAAACTAAAATTATAGTGTAACAAGAAGCAAGGAACTAGAGCTTGAATTGATAAAGAAAGAAGGCAATAAGAAGGAGAAGAAAAAAATAGCAGATTGTTATTCCGTACTAGCCGTCCACCAAAATTTTAACAGCATAAAAGTAGTGTTTGGTTCTCTATCTAGTTGCTTTTTGCTTTTTTGGGATTTGACTCTGTTTCTTTCATTGCATCCCATTCTTTTCGTTATTAGATGATGATTTTAATGGAATGCAGTCTGGAAGTTCCATCAGCAATGGCAATAACTATGGATGTTTTTAAATAAGTTTGGTTGCAGTTTCGAGCGTATGATATATATCTATCCTATATTTCATTGCTTCATTTTGCAATTTTTCTGGATTTAGGTTTTGATTCTCTACACTTGGGCGCTTGATTCTGTCTTGATTTGTTGAGCAGCGAGGTTGGATATGAGGATCCTACAGAAGGGTAAGCTTGAAGAAGATGCAAATCCCAGTTGGCTGGCAAATTAATATTTTGATGTCTCTGAATGTTTTTGTCTCAACAATGTTAAGGTTGTTTGATGCTTCCTCGTTAAGTCCAAATTTTAGAGATTTGTGGGGACGTTGAGGTCAACCTTAAACTCGGGAAAATGGTTTTGAGTCTCCAAAGTCATGATTATAGAAATCAAATCAGGCTTACTAAAATTTTACTTGATTCTACCTTCTCATGGGCAATACAGCGTCTGTTCTGTTGAGACAACTTAGAAGAAGCATATTTTCCATTGCATCCTACTTGCTCATAAAAAAGTTACAAAATAAAGTAAGCAGGTCGTTTGGAAGCACAAAGAAGAAAACAGACATGCAAAGCTCTCGTAATCTAAATCCCAAACAAACCAGGGCTCACGCTTACTAAAAAATGTCGTAATTAGGGTCGGTTGAAGATATTGGAAACATATGACAAAACGGCTTCCGGTTCGGTGGTAAGTTCCTCTCCATCCACCGTCTTCCAAGTGCATATCAACTGTTTCATTTAGATCTAGAAAAGCTTCGCCTGTGGCTGGGTTCCGCTCCTCATCATCGTACAGAATTCTTCATAGTTGATCCTACCATCCTGTAACCCCATAAACAATTAGCACCACCACCACAAAATGAATTAAGGATAAAGAAAAACAAAGGAGGGCCGAAGCAACTTAGAGCAACAGCACCATAATTAGCTTACATTATCTGTATCGACTTCAGAGATTATCTCTCTAATTGTTGCATCATCTCCCATCCCATAGTCTTTCATGGCTGTCTCTAGCTCATCTCTTGTGATGAACCTGCAAAATTTCCCCAAAATTAAGTCCAAATGAGCTTCCGCCTCAGGTACATTTAAAACATGTAATTCCTCAATTTGAACCTCTCCACAAAATCAAAACAGAATTACATTCTTAAGATTTAACAAAATGTTAAATGATCAATCACAATAGTACAAACAAAACATTTTCCATAAAGGGCTTCTGATGAAACTCACCCGCTGTTATCCTTGTCGAAGAATTGAAAGGCTTTGTAAAGATGCTCATCTCTTTCTAGCCTATGTCTATGCATAGTGGCAGTGATGAATTCAATATAATCAATCGATCCATTTCCATCAACATCAGCCTGAATGATAAACGGATATAATGTGAGGTTTTTCTGGATAATGTTTCAGCAACTATTGCAGTGAATGTGTGAGTTGAGAAAATCTTACAGCCTCCATAAGCTGCTTCACTTCAGCTTCTGTAAGCTTTGATCCAAGTCGAGCCAAGCCACTCTTAAGTTCATCATAGGTGATTGTACCACTGTTGTCAGTATCTATGTTTGCAAACATTGCCTTTAGCCCTTGAATTTCTTCAGTAGAAAGATTTTCCGCAATGACCTACAGAACAATTAGCGCACCAATGTAAACCACCCACTGAATGTGTTCATCACAATTTCTTTTTTTGGGATGCATTTCATCGTTTACATCGATTTTATCTCCCTGATTTCCAGAGCAGAAACTATCCAGCTAAATCGATTTGCTGACCTACCTTAAGTGCAAGTTTCTTAAGCTTGTTCATTGCTCTAAATTGCTTCATCCTGGAGAGGACTGCACTGTCTATTGGCTTGTCTGATGCTTCTCCACCTTCCTTTAGCCATGGATGCTCTAAGACAACAACAAAATTTTGAACTGTCAGAAGTTCTTGAAGCTAAAATACCAGACTAGTCAAGCTAATTTAATTCACCTTTTATTAGAACCACTTTAAGTCCTGTATTCAACCAGAAACTATCCTGACTTTGCAGAAAAAGTATTGACAAAGAGGAACTACCATTTTATTTTGAAAGGATCATTATTATCAACCAGCTTTTCTTTAAAGCAATGTCAATTATCAGAGTATGTCAATACAAGGAAAAACATCACAATATTCTTAGATTTTTTTCAAAGGCAACCCATTTTAAAAACTGAGAAACAATTTGACAGCAACAGGAAGATCGATATGGAAAAGGGGAGAGAGCTATTGATTGTGGAAATCAATACCTAGGACTTGAGCAGAAGTAATCCTTTTCTTTGGGTCCTGGGTCAGCATTTTACGAACCAAGTCCTTCGCACCATTGGATATAGTGGGCCATGGTTGACTTTGAAAGTCTATCTCTCCTTGTAAAATGGCATCAAATATACCCTTTTCAGTTTCTGCAATGGGTTTAAGGATCAACAATGAGCATACTTATTCACAAACTTCGGAAATTTGATTAAAAAAAAGAATTATGTCAAGGTCCAAATCATGATGTCACTTACTAAAGCAAGGATATCATGCAAGTTGCAGTAATTTCTGCTAGGCGTTATCATTTACCTGCCCAAAATGGAGGCACACCACTAAGCAGAATATACAGTATAACTCCTGCACTCCATATATCGATTTCTTTTCCATATCTGCGCCTTAATACTTCGGGAGCAACATAGTATGCACTTCCAACAATATCCCGATATACCTTCCCTGCGCAGAGTATATTCTAGGTTTATCATCCAAAGTTATTGATGGCTATGATCGTTCTGCAGCATATGCCACATAACATATAGGGGCATGAATACTGACATCTATTGACAACAAATCCAATAAATTTGGAAAGGCAATTTCACAATTTACTACAAAAGGGACAGTGATGTGAGATGCTAGAAGGTTAACAAAAAATGCATGGGAATGATGAATCCAATAAGAGTACTGAATGAAACCTTGGCAGAAATTTCTTTTGAAGAAAGAAATCATGCATTCATTTGTATAATATAGAATGCTCATGCCATTGATATGAAAATCCAAAACAGGCCATTCAGCCACAAACATAATGATTGCACAAGCTATAAAGGAGAGCACAGCTTCTTACACTACTTAAAACTGAAACTGGATAGAAATTAGTTTACGCTTGGAATAGTAAATAATAAATATTTGCCCAATTCTCCTATTCTTTGCAGGTCCAGCATCATTCATGTAGATATGCCTTCCTATGTGGCACTAAAGACGAAAATGATATGATAAGAGCTCGTTTGATTATTAATACAAAATACAAGTTCTCTAACTAATCTACCCTTCATAAAGTAAGACCCATTTTTAGTTGTAGACTGAAATAGGCACTCCACAATATAAAAGGCGATGGCATACATCAAAGGATACAGATTCTTCTTTAGGCTCTGGATTACCGCCATCTTATTATCTAAATGTGGCAAAACCAAAATCCTAAAATCACAGAGATGTCAAACGAAATGCACAATTATATAAACTCCGCTAACATATACTAACACAAAATTGAGCATTGCCTATTAATTATGCTATTTCTTAAGCGCATCGAAAGCAACAATTCTGCAATTACAAGCTAGAAAATACCTTCTTCAATAAACACAGAGAGCCCAAAATCAGTAGCCTTCAGAAGAGCATTTGGCTCTTTACTGGAAAGCAAGAAGTTCTCAGGCTTAAGATCCCTATGCATCACCCCCATGAAGTGGCATATATGGACAACGTTCACAATAGACCTACATATTTCCGCAGCTTCCTTCTCACTGTAATGCCCCTTGGCTATAATCCTATCAAACAATTCACCGCCAGCACAAATTTCCATTACAAGATGCACGGATTGCTTGTCCTCATAAGCACCTTTAAACTCAACAATATTGGGCTGCCCACTCAAATGCTGCATTATTGCGATTTCTCTCTTCATGTCCTCCTTGTCATTCTTGGTCACAAGCTTTCTCTTGGATATTGACTTACAAGCATATTGTTTTCCAGTTGAATTCTCGGTACAGAGATAAGTTACACCAAATTGACCCCTACCCAGTTCTTTCCCCATCGTGTAGAACAACTTGACATCCTCATGTGGTTTTCCAAGAATTGTGTCTGCTTTAATTGCTGGTTTAGGACTGGGAACTGGAACAGTTGGTTTCCATGGGGCTTGTACTGGTGGTTGAGCAGGTAATTGGTGCCCTTGTTGCTGAGGTTGAGGTTTCGACTGGTAAGCAGCAGGTTCATGAACTTTTTGATTATAGTTCACCCCACGAGGACCATTATACCTCTGAGCCTGAGATTCATTTTCTTTGCTAAAACAATGACCCATTGTTTGTCACGACCTTCCAAGTTGTGCAAAAAAGAGACCCAGGTAGGAAGATCAGAAAAAGAAAAGGAGGGGATGATACTTGAATTCCCAGCTGTCAAGATCAGAACTTTAATAGACGAAAAGAAAGGAGGAAAAAGAAAAGCGAACGAGCAAAAGACCTGGATGAATATATTTGTGAGATGCACCTACAAGTATTTCTGGATCAGAGATTCTCACACAGAAAGCAGATATTTTGAAGGATAAATCAGAGAACCCAAATGGGCAGAATATGATCAGATAAGAAAAAGATGCTAACTTGGAGATGCTGTTGAGAGAAAAGTAGATCAAAGCTGTTAGCTTTGGAGCTTGTTGGCTTTTTAGGGATAGTATGGGGAAGAAGAAAACAGACGAGCAAAACAAGATACTTGGTCAACCAGCTGGACTCAGATGGGATGAGAATAAGAAAATGGGTATTTCACTTCGATTTTCCTGGTCTCACACCAAATGAGAAAAGAAGAACCAAAACAGGTGATACCAATCCTGTCCAAAATTATGTGTTCTGAAAATTAACAACGCGAGTCAAGCACTGAAAGATAAATAGATAACAATAAAAAAAAAAAGAGAGGATATGCGCACTCAAAGTTCAAAATAACAAAAGAATACACTGTTTATTACTTAAAAAAAAAAAGGAAACCTCCTTGTTTTGGCACAGGTTAAAAAAACCAACCCCCAAATCACCATATTTATTAAGAAACCATATTGGATGATGAGACACTGAAGTCCATAAGTTAAAAAGTTAGCTTAAACGATTCGTCTCGCGCGGGGAGGGTAGAGGGACTTCACGCCTCCCGTCTGTTAGAGATAAAAGAGACGCTCGTTCACATGTTTATCTTTGCTTATTCGTTAGGTGTAAAAAAGTCAACAAGTAGGATGCTTGCAAGAAGGGTTAGTTAAGTTTAGACCATAACAGGCTAAGGCCAAAGTAAGAACAGATCTCCGTTGATTTACGCGGTTTTGATGTTGTAATAAATACGTTTGTTTTATAAGGAAAGTTAAGTTTCCTAGAACGAACACGATGCCTGAAAATGCTCCCTGTGACGTCACCAAGGAAACTAAATATGTTTTGAAAAATGTAGTACACAACTTCAGCATTTGACGCCAATCCATGCATAGCAGGACTTTATTCTTCTTCATCTGGGTAGGGTAATGTCAAGTACATCATTAACCGGTACACTGCTTGAGCTTAATCACTGTGACAAAATTATGAACTTCCAAAACCAATTCAATTATTCGATAACTCTGCCATCTTATTTACCAAGTAAGAAGTTGCAGGCATCTCAAAGTTGGTTTTGATCATATAATGAAATGTTAAGTTAATTGTTTGCTTTATCTTCTTTCTCGGAGACGAACCAAAAAAGATAGATAAACGTTTCAGAACGACTCTTTTCACACATTTGCTGAGCTGAGCAATCTGTGAACTTCAAGTGCGTGAATCAGGTCTCCAGGAATGCAAGAGATGGTGTTGGGATTGGTTAGAATGTCGTTTACAGTTCTTTTTATTGTCGTCTTTAAATTTAATAAAGATTTATTTAGTTCAATTTTTAATTTTAGTTTCTTTGTATTTTTATAAATAAAAATCGTTTTTAATTTTCTATTTTTGTCTTTTTATTATTATTTACATATATACTATGTAACAATTTAATATTAATTATTAATAACATATGACTAAAAAATTAATTATTTAATTCATTTTAAATTTTCATTGGAGAATGTCAAGAAATAAAACGAAAAACTAACAGCCTGTTTGGTTGGAAGTAATAGCTATTCTATTACCGACCTATTCTTATTTATTAGTCATTCTGTTGTTTGGTTGGAAAAAAGCGTCAAGAATAACTATTCTTAAGAATATCCTTTCCCGGACATGACGGAATACGTAAAGATGATATGAACTTGTCTTTACCTATTCCACGCGTATCCGGAATAGGTAAACACATCTCTTTAGCATCAGGACAAGTTCGTCCCTCTCCCACCGCCTTCACTCTCACGTTTTTCTCAGTCACTGTTCGT
>JAOTBA010000005.1:21261396-21278916 GCA_025629845.1 Erythroxylum squamatum
GATCATAACGCCTTCATCCGACCTCCGAATTGAGTGATTCTTAAGGCATTGGATTTCTAACAAGTTTAGCTACCTCTTCACAAAAATTTGTAGATTTTGGATTTGAATTCGAAAGGATTGATTAAAAGCAAGTGAAGGTTCGTTGAGATAACCCTAGGTTGGCACCCACTTACGCTTTTCGTCTTTCGACTTCGGATAGTTGGGTTCCGAGAACGGGGTCCGACACCATGGTTGGGCTTCGGGAACGGGTCCCAACATAATTACTTAGGGATAGTTTTACTTCTATTTTTTAAAATGAAATAATACAATCATATAAGGTTATGTCAAGCAGAAAGAATCCACAGTCTACCAAAAGTGTTTAATAGGGTGTTTGGAAATCTCCGAATTAAATTCATTAACGAATTGAATTCAATTATATTAATGAGATTGAATTGAATTCAATTTACATTGTTTGGAACAAACTCAGTAATATTATAATTGAATTCAATTACACTGTTTGAAACACAATCAAAATGAATTCAATTATTTCATATGACATTTTTACCCTTGACTAAAAAATAATCTTATTAAATAATAAACATTTACACTTACATAGAAAAAGTTATAAAAATTAATTTCAATATAAGTGATAACATCAAAAAAGTTCATTATTAAAATGAAAAGAAAAAATTGGTTGCAAATGACATTAGGCTAGACGGAGCTATGAAGACAATAGAAAACTATTATAATTTGGAAGCTTAAAAATGCATGAACGAGCAGTAGTTATTTTGCGTTGACAACTACAAGCAGTAGTTCTTTCACCCATGAACAAGGAAAAGGGAAAACCTGAATATGGTAGGAGGTGCTGATTCGTGGGGAAGGTGTTGTTGTTCCGTTTCTTGGTAGGAGAGGCTGTTTGAGGTGAGAGAGGCTGCTTGAGGTGAAGAGATATATGGTAGGATTAGATGGGTATTATTGGAATGATATTTTCAACGTTCAAAAGAAGAATTAAAGTCCCAGTTCGTAATTCAATTCTGATGTTTTTTTAGGTGAATTCAATTTATAAAGGATAATTTATGGGGTTTCCAAACACTTGAATTGAATTCAATGCTGCAATTGAATTGAATTCATACCATTCCAAAGATCCTGTTAATACTTACACAACTCTTTTACATGGATGGGGGGAGAGAGGATATAAATTTTACTTTTTTAATACACATTTGACAAAAGGATTTTAAAAATATTAAATATATCCTTAATACAGGATTAATAGAAAATTTAAATTGAAGGTTTATGAAATATTAATTTTTTAAATGTATCAAAATATTTAAATTTAAATATTTAACCTCTCTTTTTTTTTTAATTTTAATCGAAAGGATAAAGGGAAAGTTGTCACATACAAGTATAGTTACAGAAAGAGGCACGCACGGCTGGAACATAACATCGATTAGTTCGATAGCTTCCTCTTTAAAGCATAATATTCACACTTCTTTTCTAATTTATTCCTTTCTTTTCATTGCCATCTCTCTTTAGCCAGATATCTAACGGAACCAACCTTCTGGTTCTCTCTCCAACCGTCACCAACTCCTCCTTATCCTTCCCAATTTCAGAAAGGTTCCTGCTTTCACCTATATCTGTATATTTCTGAATCTGGGCTCCTTTTCTTTCGTTCTTGTCTTACTCTGTTTTAGTCTTTTTACCTTAAAACTTGTTCGCGGTATGCTTTCAGATCTAAAGATTTGCTCTTTATCTTCTTGTTTATTATATCTTCTTCGTTTCCTGCGTTTTTGAAGTCATTTATTTGTTTACTTCTTCAGAATGCTGCTTTTCCTTGCTGTTTTTTGCTTCTGGGTTGGTGTTGCTTGTGGAACTCAACTAGCTAGGTTCTTTTATTCTTTCGGTGTGCTATTTTCGGGGGCGAGTTGTTGAGCTTGTTTATGGGGTCTTTATTATAAGGTTCCATATTGTTTCTCGGTCGCGGTTTTCCTTTTCACTTATAAACTTCAGTTCTATCGTAAAAGTTTAGCTCAATATAGCGCTAACCCACTCCTTTATATGTTTTGTTTTATTGGTCTTGCCTTAGCTCAATAATGGACTTTGGCAATACCTGCATGGTTAGAAACAATCTTAATTCGAAAGGATCAAAAAGATTAAGATATACGTGGAAATAATGCATGACAAATTTGTGAGTTCTAGATGCATGTTTTTCAGGATTTAGGTTCTGGTACATGGATTCAACTACAATAGTATATTAATATTTGGCCTGCAATTTATCGTTTTGTGATCAATCATGCAACTTTATGCTCTAATTTTATGTCGAAACTGCAGAACAGCTAAGGTTCCTGTCATTGTTCCCAGGTGCATATTTACACATGGAGGAAATCATTGTTAGAAGAATTATTCCCTCTGATAACAGTTGCCTTTTCAATGCCGTGGGGTATGTTTTGAGATTGCAGAAAATCTATAGTTATTCATTTGTTCTTTTTAGTCTTGATTATTGTTTTTCCTTTTCTAATCTTTGCAGGTATGTAATGGACCATGACAAGAACAAAGCTCCAGAATTGAGACAGGTTGCCATCCATCACTTTAGATTTTCTGCCAATGTGCTATATATATTTCAATTCTTAAACTTCTGTGTGCTCATTTTGCGAGAGTTAATTGCAGGAATTAAATTTAAATTCATCTACTCATGTTTAAGATTGCGCTTGCTTTGCTCAATTTCCGAGAACAGATATCGATCAACTTTTGGCATGTTATGTTTCAATTCTTATCTATGCATGATGCAAGAGTTACTTTATGGCATGTGTTTTTTTGCAATCAGATTATTTAGTGATTAATATATGATAACTTTTGAATACGTATTTAATTGATCGGTCAATTCTTATCTATGCATGACGCAGAGTTACTTTATTGCATGTTTTGTTTGCAATTGGATCATTTAGGGATTAATGTATGCTAACTTTTGAATGCGTATTTAGTTGATTGGAGGGTATATATATATAAATATCTTACCATAACAGGATAATTGTTGTAATACAAGTATGTGGAGTAACTTTTATGGTGATTGATTGTGCAAAAGTTGCATCGGAAGGTCATAAAAATACATATTTAGTGGCAGCCAAATAGAAAAAGTCTATTCCCTAGTGTTTGATGATGAGTGTGGACCTAAGCTGTGAAGAAGATTTTCAATATGGTTGACATTGTTTAACAGAAGTTGGGGGCTTTTTCACTACAAAGAAGTGACTGATATTACAATGTTTCTCCTTAAAAAAGAAGTCTTTTGGGCCATGTGAACTAGTTTATTTAATACGAAACTTTAAATGGGAATGAATACTTGTATCATTTAAATGAGAACAAATGCATTTATACCCATGGTTTGTGTCACTACCGAGACATAAAATAACAAAGACATGGGTTGGATGTTTTTGTAGTGTCTTTGTATATGTTGCTATCTTCCACTTTTAGTAGGATCCCAATGATTATACACTCCCATGAATATGAGAATGTCATAAAAGAACAAATTTTCCCTGGAATAGATTTGAGACAAATGGATCAGGACTACCTTGCAACTTTCTATGGATAATTTAAATAACTTTTGTAGTGTTTTCATATTTTAAGTTTTGTTCCTTCTCAATGTTGGCCTACCAAGTTTCCTGAACTTTCTTAAACTTTTCCTTGCAAAGATCTTAGATATGTCTCATTGTTTCTTCTTTCTGTAGTTAAAGTCTGTACCTATGTGTATAATGCTGATTTTCATGCTGTTTGAATGTAGGTATGAAATAAACTATTCTTGAAGTTTGTGAGTGTTAATGCTTTGCAAGTTTTGGCTTTGATTGCAGATGATGTCACTTAAGAGTTGTGCATTATGCAACTTGTTTATTATTTTAGGGGAAAACATAAAGAATTAGTGCATTGATTGATTGATAGACATGAATTTCTGGATTTTGTATATTTATCTCCTAAATTGCCGCATTCACTTGCCAATTGTCTTTTACTGCCTCATTTCGTGACTTCTTTTGCTTCCAATGTTGTTTGAAGATAATAGCAGCAAATGTGGCAAGTGATCCAGTAAGATATAATGAAGCTTTTCTTGGAAAACCAAATAGTGAATATTGCACTTGGATTCTTGACTCCGAAAAGTGGGGAGGTATGTTCAGTTCATTTTCTCCTGTTGTTGAGTGCATGCTTCGTTAAATAGAAACTAATGACTGATAACAATGTGGTAACCAGAACTTGAGTTTATTATCTAAGCAGTAGCTAAAGTGCAAGAGCATAATGCATGTGTGGTGAGAGAATAATATAGTTTAATGCATCTATGATTTTATAAATTGAATCCTATATTACTTGTTTGGAGCATCTATTATGTTAAAGACAGCATTTTATGTTGTCTTGTATATTATTTAAGATAATGGGTATTTGTTACTTTAGTTATATATTCTTATTTTTGTTGAGGGTTTTCATTATTGTAGCACTTGAAAACCACCTTTCTACTAATCCTTATCTTATATGGAAATGCATTAGCCATGTAATTTGACTTACGTTTGAAGAATTCATAAAATTGGATAGTTATGTGCTCGCATAAATAATCTTTGAATTCCCATTACTAAAAAATTGTGACCCTTTCTCATATGTGTGATTCTATCTTCCTGACTCAAACAGTTATTCTTATAATTATATATCTGTAAAAAGATTGGAGTTGGTTTAATGTATTTATCAAAATAACCCCAACTATTATTGAAAGTTGGTTGCCTTTTTGAGTGAGTTTTAATAGGAGCGAAGCTAACTCGACTAAAAGGAGAGGAACCCTACTTTGCTCGTTGTGACAGTTCTGTTTTTACATAGCTTGGAACTAGCCTAGGTGATATGGGCTAGCAGGTGTAAAGCCTATAACTCTTGAAATCGATATGTTTAATATAGGGGATGAAACTAAAGATTAAACTCTTCTTGTAAATCCCTTCATTTTTAATTGAGGAATATATGGATCCTCAAACATATATGAAATAAAATAAAAATGGATCAAGCTACTTATGAATGTAACTGCACCAGCATTTGAAATTAGTAAAGCATAATTGTCTCTATTGTTAAACATTTTTATATTATCCATATTACAACTCAAGCTTACTGCCAAGGATGTCTGTGTTAGAAAAATCTCTGTGATGTATTTTTGTGATGTTTCCTTAGAAACAATTGAGTCATAGGTCATCTCCGCTTAGGCAAACACTCTGGCGGTCCTAGAGTTTTTTCTTCCTTCCTTTTTCTGCCTATTTTTTTAGAATACAATATGGGCTGCTTTTGGATTAGAGAGAATTCCGAAGATCTCTAGAACAATACCTTGGTTTTGTTTGTAGAAAAACTCAGTTGCTTTCATTCATAATTGCAGAAGAGTTGATACGTAAGGTTTGACAGTTACTAACTACCTCCTCAAAACTAGGATAATAACTGGACCTGAAGATCTCTAGAACAATACCTTGGTTTTGTTTGTAGAAAAACTCAGTATGCTTTCACTCATATTTGTAGAAGAGTTGATAACAAGGTTTGACTGTTATCCCTACCTCCTTAAAACTAGGACAATAATTGGACATGAAAAATAACCAACGTGATTAGGGTGATTTGGTTGTAATTTAATTTCCTAGAATAACTCCTTTATAATTGTCAACCTATTTCTAGGATTCATTCCTTACTTAGGCTTGCCTATATCCGCTACTACTACTCAGGCTCCTACCTCATATTCTCACTCCAGTCAGATCATCACTATCAAACTAAACGGAGAATTATTTGCGTTGTTCTCAATTTGAGCACATGTATATCTGTGGTAGGGGCAAAATTGGATCAGTGACAATAAGGAATCTGAAAAGAGTGATCCAACTTATCCAGTATGCGATGCGGAGAACTCGATGGTGATAACGTGGTTGGTAAACTCAATGGAGGAGTACTTAAGCTCCAACTATTTGTGCTATCACACAACAGAGGAGCTTTGGGATAATGTTTGTGGAAGATAACCATATTTTAAATTTCTTATTGGTCTAAGTGTGGGGTTTGATGAAGTTAGAGATAGGATTATTCACTGATAACCCCCTTCCATCACTTGGAGAAGTCTTCTTTGAGGAACATCATAAGGAGAGTCATTGTCTTCTCAACAAAAAGAGCCTTGGTAATTTTATTGAAAATTCAGCCTTGGTTGTCAAGGTGAGGGTTTCCAAAACACTGTTGACAAACCTAATGATAAAAGTCGTGTCCAGTGTGATTATTGTAATAAGCCTTGTCATACACATGAGACTGACTTTAATATTCACAGAAAACAAATTAATTGAAGGGCTCTCATGAAGACCGATTCAATCATCCTACTGCACATAAGACAGACTCAGTTTCCTTGAACAAAGAGCATTTTGATAAACTCTTGAAGCTGTTGAAATCCATCTCAAGCATTGAGTACTCCTAATACTTCCATTGCTTAAGCAAGTAGTATTTCAAAGGTACTATCTTGTCATTTACCTAATTATTCTACTTCTTGGATTGTAAATTCTGGTCATGATAAAATTCATATATGAGATAGTTCTTATTCCGCTATAGCTGGAAAAGGTTTGATAAATGTCTCGAAACTTATCCCTCAAAAAATGTTCTATACATTCCTAAACTTAGTTGTGATATGCTATCAGTTAGTAAATTATCTAGGGCTCTAATTGTCATCTTACATTTTTTATACCCCACTGTTTTTTTTAAGAATTGAGCTTGGGAAGACAATTGGCAGTGCTAAATTGATAGATGGCATCTACTTTTTTAAAGATGAAGATTCCAAGAATAAAGGAGCTTAAGGCTTTGGTAGTATTAATTCAAATCCAGATAAGTACTATCCTTTTAATTGATTATTAAGAAACTTTCACTCCAGTTATCAAAATCAACTCCATCCAAGTACTATCCTTTTAATTGTATTTGGCCTCTATACCAGTTAGATAGCAAAAATGCTTTTCTTAATGGAGATTTAGAAAAAGAAGTCTTTATGAGCCTACCTTCAGGATTTGAGAAGATGTTCGGTCAGAATAAACTCAATAGACTTAAAAAATCTCTGCAAGCATGTTTCATACACTTTGGGAAGGTAATGAAAAGTTATGGTTATCAACAAAGCCAAGCTGGTCACACAATGTTCTATAAGTGATTGAAGGAAAGTAAGTTATCTATCCTATTCGTCTGTGTGGATGATATAGTCTTGACAGGTGAAGCTGTTGAAGGACTAATATAACTGAAAAAGAAATTGGCACGAGACTTTGAGATCAAGAATCTAGGATTATTAAAATATCTCCTTGGCATGGAGTTTGCTAGATCAAAAGAAGGTGTTTGTATGTAACAAAGAAATATATTCTTGATCTTCTTACATAAACAAGTTTCCTAGGTTGTAAAAATGTTAAAACTCATCTTGACGCTAATCTAAAACTTGATCATACTAAAGCTGAAGATGTGGCCAACACAGAAGTTTCAGAGACTATCGAAGAATTAATTTGCTTGTCTCATACCCGTCGATAAGCGCATATTGATGCAGCTTATAGGATATTAAAATACTTGAAAGGAGCTCTTAAAAAGGGTCTTGTGTTTCAGAAACATACCAACCTACAAATAGAAGTCTATATAGATGTAGACTGGGCTGGTTGGACCATTGACAAATGATCAACTTCAAGCTACTACACCTTTACTGGAGGAAATCTTGTTACATGGCGAAGCAAAAAACATAATGTTATGGTTCGAAGCAGCGTTGAGGCAGAGTTCAGGTCTCTTGCTTATGGAATTTGCGAGATATTGTGAAAAACAGAAAAAGACTATTTGAAGACCTGAAGATTCCTGTGACGCTTCCCATGAAGGTCTACTGTAATAACAGGGTCGATACCTCAATTGCTCACAACTTGGTTTTGCATGATAGAATGAACCATGTTGAAGTTTACAAGCATTTTATCAAAGTGAAAATAAAAAATGGGTAAACTTGTGTTCCTTATGTACCATCTATAGATCACATAGTCAATATACTCACCAAAAGACTATAAAAGGGTTAGTATGAATTTCTAGTCAGCAAGCTAGCTATGGAAGGCATCTTCAAGCCAGTTTGAGGGGGAGTGATATAAGATTTACGTGATTAGGTGATCTAGTTATAATTTAGTTTCCTAGAATAGCTCTTGTATAGTTTTGTCAATTAATCTTTATTTTCTATGATTCTTTCATTATTTAGGTGGCTGTATAACTATAAACCTGCATCTTGTAATCTTATGAATATATACAATATTGAATTCTTATGATTCACGTTCATAAAGACTAACAAGAAATTATACCAACAATCTAAGACCTATGAAAATATATTCTCCCAAAATATCCATGACATTGTTATTTTACAAATCAAGCAAAAGCAAAGTACCTAGATTTGTTTCACTGATTTACTTCCTATTAAATTTTCATATAGGTGCAATTGAGCTTTCCATATTAGCTGATTATTACGGTTGTGAAATTGCCGCTTATGATATCCAAACCGGTCGATGTGATTTGTATGGCCAGGTCAGCAAAGCTGATCAATTCTGTTTACATTTGAGTGTACCTTTGATCAATAATGAGTACCTATTCTCTTCCTCTGGTTATCATTTAACAGGACAGGAATTACTCTGAAAGAGTCATGCTGATTTATGATGGGCTCCACTATGATGCTTTGGCTGTAAGTTGTTTTATTATTGTTTTGTTTTTTGGCCTTATTCTGATTTTCTTCTGGTCAAGTACCTTGTTGAAATGAAAGGATAGTGGAAATTATGCTGAATGCCTAGATGTCTCCCAAAAGAGGGAGGTCTTCTGATTGGAATATTGTGCCGAGCAATGATGAAGAGAAACAAGGGGAAGGTTTACTAGCAACTATAGCCTAGATAAATACCTGCACACTAGCTAGAAACATATGCCTCGAGCTGATTAGGCAGGAAACTTCTGATCACAATTGCTAAACAGTTATATTCTTTCTATTCAATTTCAAGAGATCTTCTCTGCCCCACTCCTATCTGTATATTTGCAGTTTTATTGATATTCAACTTATTGACGTGCTCATTCTGCTAATTCCTGTGACCAGATGTCTCCATTTGAGGGAGCATCGGAGGAGTTTGATCAGACCATATTTGCTGTACAAAGGAACAGGACTATTGGGCCAGTTGAGGGACTTGCTCTTAATCTTGTCAAAGATCAACAAAGGTAATGTCCATTGCCTCCTTTAGACTTAATAGTTTATCACCCTGCAGTATTTTTCTCAGTGCAAAAAAATTCTTGAAGCATCAGTAGGTCATGGAAACTCATCAAGATACTCTTTACAAGTCAATGAGTGTTTGGATGACGCATTTTGTTATTCTAAGCCCAAGTTTCTTCATAACTTCAATTTTTTTCTCTATATTTTGAGTAAGTTTTGCTAATTAGATGTTCTGCATTTTGGCATACATCTTAATCGCCCCATGCACTGGCTTACAGTGCATAAGAATTCGCATTCATTTTTACAATGTCTGTTAGGTTTGCGAGTATATATGTCTAGACACGGCCATTGCTTAACATGGTAAAAGTTCAGTGAACATTTTCTACATGGCTGGAACGTGTGGAGATGGAAAGAGTTGCACTTGTATTATATATTTATAAGCTGAGCTACAGACATAAATTTTTTATGCAGGAAGAGAAGATATACTGATACTGCTAACTTCACTTTGCGTTGTGGAGTATGCCAAATCGGTGTAGTTGGTCAGAATGTGAGTTCATATGAAATTGCTAATATATGAACACTTTGTCAATATTAGTATATTGACGTGACTTTTGCTCTTTCTAACTCTATTGCGAACGCACAGGAGGCTGTTGAGCATGCTCAAGCCACAGGCCATGTAAACTTCCAAGAATATAGTTGACACAAACTGTGGAAAACAAACTTGTTTCCGTTTATCTGGGATTGACATACACTAAGGTTCGAATTCCTGTAAAACTAATAAAACACTGCTTGTAATGCTATAACTATAATTGTGATGTTTTTCACTTTCAGGCCTTGTGGTTTAAAATGCTTTCTTGCCAGGTTTAAGGTAACACATGCACATGCTATGGATTATACTAATGGATATGTTCTACTAAATCTGTCCACATTTTCCTATGAAAATTTAAAACGTTTTTTGTGAAATTCTTAAATCATTTCTGGAAAGTTTGTACAAACAAAACTATCTATACAACTTTCCATTCAAAATGTTAATATTACCATATACTTTTGTTCTTCAATTCACATCATGGCTTATATAAATATTAATAGATTAAATTATTACAAAATTTCTTCAATATTTGCAATCTATAAATTCAGAAAAACTGCTAGTAATATCTAATTGTTCTTAAGAACTCCATCCTAACCTTTTAAACTGTATAATTAATTCATGAAAATACATTTTTCTTATAAAAAGAAAACGATTAAAAAATGCGTTGTTAACCAATTTATAATTTTGTAATAATATTTGTAGTAAATAGTGTAAAAAATAATAGTCAAAGGGTTGTTTGGTTTTGTTATAGTTTTTAGTTTTTAGTTTTTGTTTTATGATTTTAGTTTCTAACATTTTTAAACAAAAATTAATTAGTTATTAACATCAAGTTAATTATATTTTTATTACTAATAATAATTAAACACTAAATAAGAGTTGGAGATATGATAATAGTATATCTCAATTCCCAAAAAGTTGGAAAACTTCAAAATTAGTTACTTTTCTTAGCATAATATACGCTTTAATGGGATAGTTGAAGCATCATGCAGAGAAACAACCATTACCTTACCTTGGACCACCATATTGCGAAAAGATGTATCTAAGATTGCAATTATATAATTCTCTTACTTGCCTTGCCTTGCCTTGAGGGTACATTGCACAGTTTGTCTTCTGGGAGAACATGCAAAGTTCAACCAATGCATATAAGTACATTACAGTATAATAATACATATGATTATGAAGGCCAAGTAACAACAGGAATATTGGTAAGGCTAAAAATTTCTTTGCATGCTCAAAGGTAACAGAACAGGAGAACGGCAGTAGGGTTATTTCGACAGCATCCATTTGGCCAGTGTGACAAGCTCCAAGATCCTAGAGATGCAATAGAATAAATGCAAAATAAAGCATTAAGATGAAAGCGGAAAAGCTAAAGGTGCAAATTCTCCCCTAAGCATTTACAAAAAGTAGAAAGAGCATTCTTCCATGTCAAAATGAGACCACTTATTTTTGATCTGGCTTTATCAGTAATAATATCAATTAACAAGTTATGCATCACTAGACTTAGATCTTCTGTTTAAGTACATGACGCAATTGAACTTTCTGACTCTCTATCCTTGCCTCCAAGAGCTTTGCCTTTAAACTATTCTTCTGTGCGCCACGCGGCCAATCAATGCATCCTTTCATTCCTCTAGCTATGTGAGGATTTTCCGAGTCTGGTGAGCTCCACTCTCCCATCAAATCAGAGGGGCTCAGGCCACCTTTATCTGACCCTTGATCTGGAGATATAATGCTCCCGTTAGATTTCCTTCCATTTGAAAGCCTACCATTTATTCCATCCACTGAGATAATCTTGTAATTCTCCCCGTTATTTGGACAAGATCTCCAAAGCCTTGTAATGGAAGAGGCCTTCTTGAAATGCTTTGTTGGCACGCTGCAGAGTTCACTGATCTCGGTAATGGGGGTTCCTTCATACGTGCTTCCTTCTAGTTCTGTTTCACTCCCTGAGACATTCCTTTCCTGCATGTTCTTATTGACAGATGGGACACTCCCTTCTGGTGAGTAACTTGATCCCTGATCCTCAAGCTGGCTCACAGTTTCCCAGCCACTTTCATCTTCCTCCACATGTCTATGACCATCTTTGTAAGTAAGGTTGACTTCAGGACTAACAGTGTGAATTTTTGACGCATGGCTTGCAGGACTGTAAGCAACGCAAGGTTCAATCTCACGTTCATTGGCTTCACCAAGATTAACATTTTCAAGAACAGAAAAAATGTCATCCGAGTTAGGGGGTTCATACACAAATGCCTTTGTGTCCTGAATATTCACAGAGGCTGCTGCCTGCATAAGCAATTCAGCTTCTCTCATTTCCTTCACATCTAAATTTGTGCTTTTTGACATTAGGAAAGTTTCTAAATCAGCTACAAGCTTCTTCATCTGTGAATACTTCTCTTCAAGAGCCACCTTTGCATCAACCAACTTCATTTGAACACGCTCTTCACGCCAAACCTCAGCCATCTGCAGCATCTTCCTTTCCTCATCCACTTCTTCCTGAAGTTTCACTGATTCCCTCTTTAATGTGTCAACTTCAGCTTTATCCTCGCCAATTTCCTTCGCAAGTTCATCACATACTTCCTCTATTAGTTCTCTCGCCTTTCTTTCCTTTTCATAATCCTGCATGTATCGCTTTGCTGATACCTTTGCATCAGCCAGCTCATTAACCAATTTTGAATTGATTATTTCCAGTCTTTGACGATTTTTCTTTTCATGGTTCAAGTCAGCTTTGACATCATCTATAAATGCACGAATTTTCTCATGCTCTCTACTCCTCCAAGTAGCCCTTTCCTCACTTACTTTCTTCAAGAAATGCTCCAGTTTCTTTTTTGAGGACCGACGTTCAGTCTCCAGATCTTGAACGCGTTGTCGTGCCTGCTCCAGTTCGGCTTCAAGTGCAGAAACTACTGATACAGCACTCACCTGTTGATTGAGACACTTCATGTTGCTGTATATCTGGCGTGCCTCATCCGATGCCCTCACACAGACGGGATTCCACTTTGTCGCACCCTCCATCGCAGAGCTGGAAAACTGATATGAGGGTTCAATCTAAAGTAGAAGTCAGCAGGTCTATATTAGACAAAGACATATATAACTAACAGTGATATAAGTATGCACAAGCCATCATGTAGCTTACTTTTATGTGTGAGATTGTGGGATAAAAATGACAAACTAAAGCAAGTTTAATACTTGAACAGTTAAAAGGGTGAAATTATTAGTTGGTATAACTTTAGAATAAGCTTCCGAAGTCAATACAAAAGTATTGTGCAACTGTTTCAAACTCCTGGTAGATAGCAATGAGGTAGGCATATTTCGATAGCTAAAAATGGCTACTGTCAATAGGAACAAACCAGACCATTAGGTTTTTAACCATGCCTATCCTTGCCAAAACAACTCTTGTCTATACTACAAAACCATGCAGTGGTTCTAACTCAAAAATATTTACATAAACCAATGAAATGAAAAGTAAAACAATACTTAATACCAAGGGACATTGCAATAGATCCGAAAACTGTAATTTATTAAAGTTCATTTTCTTCTCATACATCTGTTTTCATAAACATAAAATTTTAAAAATGTTTCGCAGCAGAAAAGACTAAACAACACATTAGACTACCCTCCCATCTCACCTTCAGGGAGGAAATTATAAGCAGGAGGTTAACAGAACAAGACACTTTTTGTATATGGAAGATGCTATTTAAAATAGACGAAAACTTCAAAATGAATTAAGTCCACTGAACATGCTAACTAAGCAATATAACATTTGATTTGATGAACAGAAAAATTAGAAGTTTAAATCCTTTAACTATCCTTGCTGGTTTTGTCCACATTGAACATGTTATTCCCACCCGACACTTCAGGAAAAGACATACCTTACACAAGAATCTGGTCTTCATGCCAGAGACAGAACTAGGGCTCTCTGATGGATCCTTTGCTCCAAACATATGTGGTTTCTCCTCGCGCCAAGGTTCAAATTGGATTGCCACATGACGAGAACCAGGCTGCAAAGACAAAAAACACAACAAAAGCAAAAAGTCAAAAACATTACAAATCATATTCCAAATCCAATGGGAATGGGATTGTCTAACAACCAACAGCAGAACAACCCTCAATTTGGAAACCATGCAGTAAACAGACACCGGTTTTTAAAATCATCTACTAAAACCCATCAATGCATTGACAACATGTACAGAAAGAAACAAAAACAGTTTCAAATAAACAACAAAGTTTCCGTCTTTTATCCAACTACAAGCTTCCAGCTAATTAGTTTCCTTTCATGAAGATTCGATTGATGACATTCATTTCAATAATAATCACGAGAATAAATCGTATTACTGCTAATATGAATACCATCATCGTGGAGACAAACTTTTAAACTAAGCAACAATCAATCATAACTTATAAACTTTAACCACTCCATCAAACCACATTCATCACACAAAGCAATCAAAGCAGAACCATTGACCCACATTCAACTTCCTCACTTTGTCATCCAAATTAAATTAAAATAAAACAAAACACTGATTTTTCTAGAGCAAACAACAAGGACGAGGCAAGAGAGAAAAACACCTGAAACCCTACCAGATCCTTCCTACTACTCCTCCTCCTCTGTCCACCACCACCGACCACCGTTTCCGGCAGCTGCAACCGCCACAACCCAGCAGCAAGCCTCCTCGCCGACACAACTTTCACGCTTCTCCGGCGGCCTTTCGGCCCACCATTCTTCTTCTCCTCCTCCCCTGCCGCCTCACCACCGTCTTCATCGTCAACATTGACCACTCTATCTTCGATGTTCCATTTCAGTAACGGGGTCTCGGGTCTGCTCCGCCTTCCAACCGGAGCTCCGACTCTCTTCAATCGAGTGAAGCTCGGGTTCCGGGTCCTTCGGCGGGGCTTGGGGGAGGTTCTGAGATCTGAGTCAGGAGGTGGGTTTAGGACCTTGGAAGCTAAGGAGTTGGCCTGAAACGCGGCGGCGGAATTCGAGTTTCCGGTGATCTTCATTTCTCTAGGAAACAAGAACCCATTTAGGCCACCAGCTAACTAAGACCAAAGCTCAAAGCTTTTTCACGGAGATAGTCTCTGCGTGTGTTTGTGTGTACGTGTGAATGTGAGAGTCTGTGTGTGAAATGTGAGAAAGTACAGAGTAACAGACAAAGAGAGAGAGCTTTTAGTAGCAGGGGAAAGACAAACACATGCATACGTATACGAGACACCTACGGATACGTATGTTAAGGAAACCGTTTTACAGTTGTATTACAGTTTTAATAAAAATTCTAAGGTGGACTAGTTGTTTTTCTTCAAGTGATGACCGTCTTTTTTTATTAATTAAATTCCATTAATTATTTACTACATTATTCAACATTTTAATTAATTTTCACTTGAAAATAAATCTTAATTAATCAATTGGTATGGAAACGTAATCGTACATATACAATGGGTCAACGAATTGAGGGGTAGTAGTAAAGATGATACGACGACGAAGAGGGGGGAGAAATAAGCGGCAATTGCACGTGTCTGGTGCAGAGAGACGTTATAGATTGGCATATTAATAAATGACTGAAGCATACGCTGTCGTTTGCATCCCTTTTTTTTTATTTTGTGCTTTGTTTTGTTCATTACTTGAAGGATAGGAGGCTTCTTCGGCTTCGGATTCTACGACATGAGTTGTCCTATCCTATCACCTATGTATCGGTTTACCAAGTTATAATAGTTTAAAAGAGGAAAGGAATAATAACTTGTGTCATGTAAGAATCACTAATATTTCCAATATTACCCCGTACTATGTTTAGTAATTTAGAAATTAATATTTCCCTCTTATATTTAGAAAATATATTTATTTGGTAATATTTTATACAAATATAAGAAAAATAAATATTTTTAATTTCATAACATACATATAAATAAATATATATATTCACAACAACTATTTATGAATTATTCTAGTAATAAGAATATCAAGACCTTTTAAATAAATCATCTTATATTTTTTCCGACTTTACGCCTCACTAGAACTTCAACTGGGTGAGGATGAGAATCACGATTAAACCATTTTAAGTTTATTGCAACATCATTTTGTTGGATGTAATTTAGTTTCTTTAACAAAAAATATGTGCATAATAATTTAAAATATGTTTGTCAAAGTATCGTACTTGCCAATGCCATTAAATCTTTTTCAAGTTGAAATAAGAAATTCAAGAATGGAAATAAATTCATATATAAAAAGAAAAACAGAATTAGGGTTCTAGTTCTACTCTACATATTAATTTATTGATTGTACTTGTTACATCCCCATACCTAGATATGGCCCACTTCTAAAATAATATAGTCCTATAGAAAAGCATCCGATGGGAAATCCACGTGGCACATGATGGCACCATAGACCAGACCCATGAACGCTCTAAAAGCCTACTTTATAACATATGCTTTCCGGGTAGGCGACAGAAATGTACCCACATGGGCGTGACATCTTATTACGATAACTTATAACTGGGTCTTTTCCAAGATCTAAATCCTTCTCTTTGTATATATACTAATTTCCCCTCATTAATCGACCACTAATTTTATTAAACAGGGTTTATATTCAAATTGATGTTGACCATCTTGATTGTGGTTTCCTTTGGAGATGGCCCCCAAATTGGCAGACAGGTCTTGGCCGTTTGGTTCACACGTGGACGTGGGGGCCGGCTCACCCAAAACTGGAGTCTAGAGCGGCTCCGCTCCTCGTCCCTTCCCTAGTTTTTATGCAGATTGGTTCATTTAATGCTGATGAGTTCTCTTTTCTTCTGTACCAGGATCTGTGAGCAATTACAAAAACGCCATCCCCTTTTTCGTTCTCACGAAAACTTTTTAGTGACCTATTGTTTTCTTGTATCTAAAACTGAGTGTGTGTAGGATTATTCTTCTAAAAGTTGGAATTAGGAATTAATATCATGGTACTGGCGGAATTAAAACTCTCTTAATATTTCTTTTCAACTGATTAACTTAATTGGCCTGTGTCCAAAATAAATTAGAATCAGATTCTACCTTTTAATAAATTTAAATTGAACCTATTTTCTTATTCTTCACCAGGAAATGTGCCACTTTAAGAAATAGGACGCATCAAGGTTGGAACCACTGAACCTAATTGCTGGAATAGGTTAATGAGGTTAGGTCGCCTAACTTACGTTTTATATTTTAAAAGGGAGGATAGGAGCAAGCAAGAAAAGGCAAGTGTACAGCAGTTACTAGTTTCGATTGGAACTCTTGAATTGGATTTGCACAGACTTCATCATCATGATTCATGAGATCTAAGATACTTTTGGCATCAAATCACTTTTGAACCGGATCTTTGACTTGAAACACGTGCAATAAAAGCCCGTTTGTTTAAACTCGTCAAGGCCCATAACAACCACGCGGGCGGACTTCGTATTCTAAAAGGGTCAAAGCCTTTACTTTACTGTTTATTTTATTTTATTATATTAATAAAAAGAAAAAATCATGTAATACTTTCAAACATTAGCTTTCATGTATTTTATTATTTATATTATCAAAAGTATTAAGTCAGTGGTACGAATTTCGTACCAGTCGGAATCCGATACCGGTACTGGTACAAAGGTACCGGTCAAAAATTTCGGCCGGTACCGGCCATTTTCGGTCGGTACCTGCCGGAACCATAGATACCGGAAAATTCTGGTAATTCTAAAATTCCTAGGGACCTGTTTGCAAATAAAAAAAATTTTACACCCCCCCCCCCAACCCGACCTTCATCCTCCCGCCTCACTCTCTT
>JAOTBA010000005.1:21311632-21324014 GCA_025629845.1 Erythroxylum squamatum
TGCAACAACAAAATTAAACTCTATTGCAATTAAAAAAAGTGTCATACCTTTAAAAATAACCACATTGCCTTCTTATCATCCTCAGAAATCTCTTTCCAACTAGAGACACGAAGTGGTGCAAGTTGTCGAATGCATATAGTAACTTCCGACTTAAAAAGGCTAGCATGCTTACCACATACCTTATAATAAGGAGGCGGAAATTGAACATCAATATGTTTTCCTTCAGCTTTCTTCTTGGCAAGTCTAGCATTAATTGTTAGTCCAAGTCCACGTTTTTTAGAATTTACTTTTCCTATTTAAAAATAAAATTAATAGATATAGAAAATATTATATTAAAAATGTAAATGTACAATGATATAATTTTGAAGATTACATTACCGGTACTAATAACTTGTCCTTCCAGCCTAGGTGCATTTTTTGAAGTTCCAATTGCAACACCAGACTGTTGATTAAGAGTCTCTATAGCTTCTGACTCCTCTACCATACTAGGTTCATTTTGTTCATCATCTATATTTGATAAAGATCTACCATTGTTAACCGTCTTGCGGTTTTGCATATAATTATCAATTTTAACCATCTTTCACTTTTAAAAATAAATACATATTAGTAACAAGTAACATAAGTGGCTAAAACATATTGTAAGAGATCTGTAAGTTTCCTAGTGTGCTATGACCATATGTAATTTAATAGGGATAAAAATAATGAACAGATGTTGAAATATTGAATAGATAATGAACAGATATTGAAAGTGAAACTTTCTTAACAGTGCAATTTCATAGGGATAAAAATAATGAACAGATATTGAAAGCAGTAAATTATGTGTACTTAAATAGTTACAACTATTTCATATTACAAAAAAAAGAACTAACAGATGCTGCAACCTCCTAGCAAGTGTAGAAAGATATTAACTAACAGATGATGCAACCTTCTTCATAGGGATAAAAATAATGAACAAATATTGAAAGCAGTAAATTTTTTGTACTTAAATAGTTACAACTATTTCATATTACAAAAAAAAAGAACTAACAGATGCTGCAACCTTCTAGCAAGTGTAGAAAGACATGAACTAACAGATGATGCAACCTTCTAGCAAGTGTAGAAAGATATTTTCAAGTACTATTTGGGAAGAATAAAGGGATAGAGCAATTAAAATGAAACATATAGGCAATATAAGTTAGTTCCAAACCAATCTAAAGATTGTTCAATCTTCTTCATCTTCAACAATTATGTTGATGTGTAAATATTTTCAAGTACTATTTCAGTGCACATGGAATGCTTGTCTAGGGAAGATTCTAAAGAAAAGAGTAGGGAATGGATATTATACGAAAACATAGCATTTCTATTGTAGCAACTAGATTCTAAATGATATATTTACCCTATATCATTTAGAACTTAGTTAAAAATATCTACCAACAATTGAAGATAACGACATAATTTTCATGAAGTCATGCAATCAAATTAATTGCAATGATACGGTATACTCACGAAAAAAGGACAGAACTGTGCAGTATTTGAGCTGAAGAGTTGGAATGAAGCAGAGTGGAGAGCTGCACAAATGACTGTAACCAAGATATAGGAAGCACTGAAGCAGAGTGGACAACTACGAAGAATTTATTCACAGCGACTGTTCACAATTCATATTCTTCCACCATCTTTACTGTTTGGTAATAACTAAGAATTCCTTACGTAAATTTATCTGTCACTATTAAATGTTTATAGTTTGTGTTGGGAGGCACAAACACGCAGGAACACACCATGCAGCAGATGGCAATGCAAGTTGGAAGCATGAAGACAACGCAAAAACGACGTAGTTGAGGAGAGGAGAAATGACGTAGCTGAGGAGAGGAGAAACGACGTAGCAGCACGTGGATTATTGACGCAAAGTGGACACGAAGATGCAGGCGGTTAGTCGCGTGGGTCAGATACGTATAGTTGGAGCAAAAATTAAACAAGGAATAGAGAGGGGGCGATCTGAGGAGCGAGCAGCGGAGCAATGGAGACTGGGTTATTTATGGAGCAGTGGTGCGCAAGCAGTGGAGCAGTGGAGACATCAAAACGCGGACGTTTGGTGAGGGTGTGACAGAGTTGGGTCTTCTCTGTTTGATTTGTTTCCGCGACAACGACATAAGGTATTTCTCCTTCTCTTTTTGATTTGTTTCTGCGAGTTTGGTCTTCTCTGTTTGATTTGTTTCCGCAAGTTAGGTCTTCTCTGTTTTGATTTGTTTTTTGGGTCTTCTCTATTTTGATTTGTTAGTAATTTCTTAGAGTTGTATCTGTCTAGATAATTGTGTTTTGAATTCCATACTTACATAACTCATGCTTTGGTAGAAATACTTGCTCTTAAGTTGTTGAAGTTTAGAAACTCGAAGTCTACATAACACCCATTAACCCATTAAAATGGAAAATTTCTTGATCCAATGCAATCTTCAAACTTGTGTCTGTTTTTTAGCTCATAATACTACAAATGTAAATGTTATAAATAATATAGGTATTTTGTCTAAGTTAAGTTCTGTAAAAGTTATAATTCTCTTTTCCTCCTCACAACTATATATATTTTTGTTCTTTAGATAAACTTAACCTGCTAAAGTTGGTAGAAAAAAGTCAAACTTCTAGTTGCATTAAATTGGAGAAAGCTCACATATAGTGCAGCAAAATGCCAAAGAGACAAATCTCATGTTTAAAAGCTAAAATCAAATTAAATGACAAAAGAGTAATCTTGGGAGAATAGTTGAATGTAATGTTCACTGGCATAACAAATGAATTATCTTCATAGTTAGACATTCAAAATCACCAGCTCATTGATATTCATAACAATTACATGTGATTGAAGGTTAAATACCCATATATGCATCATAAAGCATGTGAAATAATCAGAGTTTTTGCTCCATCCAGCATTGAATGAGAAACCCAAGGCTGTATTTAACTTTAAGCACAGCCTCTATACATGATTTCATTAGAGCCACCAAAATTTCAACTAAGATTGTTCTAGTTAACTTTAAGCACAGCCTCTGTATTCAACTAAGATTGTTCTAGTTAACTAAGATGAGAAACCCAAGGCTGTATTTAACTTTAAGCACAGCCTCTGTACATGATTTCATCAGAGCCACCAAAATTTCAACTAAGATTGTTCTAGTTAACTTTAAGCACAGCATCTGTATTCAACTAAGATTGTTCTAGTTAACTAAGATGAGAAACCCAAGGCTGTATTTAACTTTAAGCACAACCCTCCCCTCAATGATTGTTGTCTATCAAAAGAAAACCTAAACTTGAGTTAGTTCAAAGGGCTGTATCTCTGTTAACTGTAAACAAAGTACCAACAGCACACTGCTTCAATCATGTTATGTATCAAGCTTATATCAACTGGTTGCACATAAACAAGCTACTGTCCAAGTCGTCCAACCATGACCTACAAAGAGACAATGTGAGAGGGTAACTTTTGTTGTCCAATATCCACCCATATATTAAAAATCTCTCATGCTTCCAGTAATAGAAACTAAAATCTGATTGGACAAACAAAAGAAGATATCCAAATAAATTTTCTTTTACTCACAGGTGGTGTATTTTGGGTTACATATGTCTGTCTAGCTTGAACAACAGGATACAACCTAAAAGTAGAATAGGCTAGCTTCCAACCAGGAAATTCCTTATGAACACCAAACTTACTAACAGCTATTACCTATTTTTAGAGCAGTTGACCAAAGTCTATATCATGCATTATGTAAATCTTGAGTTTAGTTCACCAAGAATTCTCAAATTTAAAGCTGACAAATTAAAACATAATGATACCCAGGGTGATAAAATAAGGAAAAAAGTGGCATATCAGTATATATACAATACTGAAGCCAATTGAAACTTATGCAGGTAAAACAATTAAAAAGGCCTTTAAAAGGATTGTTTGCTTAATGTCCAATTACAAAAGAAGTAGGGAAAATTAAATTCTGTACATACAGGTTGTGAAAATTGAGATCCACTGCCACCATTTCCAGCTGTCAAGTTATTAAATGGAGAAAACTTGGAAGTAACAGATGGCCGAGGTGCAAAAGGGTTGATTCCAACTTCTTGTTGAGCAGCAGCAAGAGGTGTCACAGTGGGGTTGCTAGGTATGTAAGCCATGCTTGCAACTGTTGGCAGTGCCGGAGGAGTAGCAGATATAGGATTTAGAAAAGATGGAGAGAATATCTTTGCTCCTGGATTTAGTTTGAATTCCTGAATTGGAAAAATACTGAAAAATCATGATCTGGGTCATAACAGAAAAATTCCTACGAATACAAGAAATCTCAAACTTTACAATGAGACATCCATAACAACTATTAGCCATGTGTTCATGGTTTATGACAAGGCTGTTCGATAGTGTAGAGATTAAATAGCCTATGCTTCAAAAAAATGCAACTTTGTACAGTTACCAAGATAATAACTACCTTGGAGCTTTTATTGGATTCAGTACTTTGTGGAGACACTACACTACTCGAAGTAGATGAGCCAGAATGTGACTCCAAGGAAACATCAAGCACAGAGTTGGGAACTGTTGAAGCACTTGAACAAACAGGACTTGTAGAAATTGTGGATACAGAAGCAGGCCTTTCACCATTGTTCAGGATGTTAAGTGCTTGAGCAGGATCAGCAGATACTCCATTACAGAACAGGTTCATGATTATCTGCCCTTTCTCAACATATTTAGCTTCATTGGGGCCAGAATCTGTTATGCACAGAAAGTAAACAAGCAAAACAGGGTACAAGCAAAAGAAAAAAAAAAACCTATGAAGTACATTCAAATAGGGAGATACAAACTTGAACTGATACATGGTTACCAGGTCAGTCACAATGGAACTACGCAACTAATTTCTCAAACTATTATGTTGTTATGATCACTTATGACACGATGGCAATAAATAAATGGAGTTTGTAAATACCTATAATACCATAGAGTAATTTAGAATCCAATGTGTGGTTGCTAATTTTATGACAAAAGGTATGAATTGCCACTTAATGTTTCTTAAGAAGTCTAAATTAGTTCCAACTGTTATCTATGGCATCAAGTTACACTTTAACGTTTTCAAAATGGTACAAATAGCACCCTAAATTCTAACCAAGTTTTTGATAGCTTTTAGGATATGATTTATAAATTTAGCATATGTCATGTCACAACTAGGCAATTTAGACCTACTAGGTACTGATGTTATCTTTAAAATAATTTCTTTAAACATTGGTTAAAGGTGTCACTTTTATATTAATGTTTCAAAAAAAGTTTAAATAAGCTCTTATCGTTATCTCTGTTACCACTTTCAGAATGCAATGAGTATTATTTTAATAATGTTAAGCTACAATGAGTACTATTTTAGTAACTTTAGGGTGCAAAGTGATAATAGATAATGATAAAGATTTACTTAAACTTTCTGTAAAATGTTGAACTGCAAATCACATCTTTGGCCCAATTTTATTTATCACAATGTTGCACAAAAAATAAAATACATACAGAAGGTAGAGACTTCTATTTGATTCTATACTGCACCATTAGCATCAAAATAATGCTAACAACATAATGAACATGTACTCAATCAACATTTGATTTTCTAGTCAGTAACCAAACATTTTAAGTCATTTCAACAATGGACAAGAACTTACTGATTGACTGTGGGCTTTGATCTTCATGAGTCTGCAAAAAGAAAATAAATTACCATCATTTAATATCTGCATAAAAAGATCATGAACAGCATAATTCCTCCTTCTTAATGATCTTGGTTCTCACACAAATAACTTAGTTATGCTTGTTTGACATACAGTCTTTTCTCTTTGAAACTCAAACTTCTCTTTGCTATGATCTTGATTGAACAGTGAACCTTCATCTCCTGTCTGTCTGTCAAATTCGAAAAGGAAAAAGTGCACAGAAATGTTAGATTTGAATGAACTACAGAACATTTAAAATATTGATTGAGAGTTGGAAAATTTGTTATTGAACTCAAGCTCAAAACTGCAGTCTCCAACTGAACAAAAACACAGGTCCGTGTAAGAGTTTTATGCTTAAATTACTTACACCACAAAAGCCATACTCCTTGAGCAGTCCTTATGTAGGATCCAAAGGAACAAGAACTAAGGAATAAATTCTAATCTATCGTACAAATACAAACATCAAGAAATAGATTATCAATTAGAAAAGGTTGATAGTATATACCTTCCATTAGTTGAGTCCCCAGAAGTTTCTTCGTGCTGCATTAAGTAACAGATAAACAAATTGAAATGGATTCTAGAAGTACTAATGATGTTACCATGTCCAAGAAGACATGACACACACACACACAGATCATAGAAAATGTTTAAAGCATTTTGATTCATCCAATTTGTCACTGACATAAAGACTGTGGGACTCATGACAATGCATCAGCTATTTGCAAATCACTTGCACTAAATCTTAATCTCATAAGCAATAAAATAAACACAAGTCATAAACAACAAATTCTATAACCATAACACAGAAGCCCATACCCATAGAAAAAGTGTTTGACGTCAAATATTGTACTTGACACATGGGAACATGCCTCTTACCAAAAACCTTCATAATGGACAAGAAGAACGTTTACCCTTGAGATATTCAGTCTCTGCCTTTTCTCCTGTTCAATTTCCATGCTATTTCCAGAATAATCCAGCTTCATTTCTTTCTCTTCATGCTCTTTTGCATTTATAGGCATGAAACCAAAAGCACGGCGATTGTTGGCTTTGGCTGAACCCCCACTGCAACAGGTACAGTGAGAGAAATAGAAGAAATACAAACACATAGATTCTGATTCTCTCATTCCCAATTGCTTCACAATTTGGACTAAAGTGACATCCTATTTTTTCTTAGAGAAATAGGTACCAGGAAGTACTAGATTTGCAATTAACTTCAACTCGGGCCAAAAAGATAAACTTGTTTATTAAACAAAAACTTGAACTTCTAGACATTAAAGCAGGTATCATTATTTAACACCCCACTGCTAGACATAGCAGTGTCATTTCCCCACAACTACTAACCGAGTAAATGACACTCAAAAAATGAGAAGTTATTATTGTTCAAGCCAAATTTTTTAATGATAAAGCTCACGCTGTTCAAAAAAGGCATAGCTTTTACTTGAACAGGTGAAATTATATCATATGTTTATATTGGAAAGCAGGAAATGTGAAGTACTAATACAAACTTTTGCTGCAAAGGAATATAGGAAATAAGCAGAAGCCACTATTTATGGTCATAAAGAAAAAAGAATTTTAATTGTGTTACACACAAAAGAAAGAAAATTGCATCTTCTTTCGCAAGCCTTAGAGGAACTTAAAGATTCAATCGAACACATTTAACCACATGACATCCTTCAAGTTAAACACATTGCAGAGAAAAACTTCTCTCAAGTATAGTTATTATGTGAATGCAAACCTAACAACTAACTTGAGAAAAAATAGAAACAGTACATAGCAACTCAAATGTCAATGAGGAGGATAGCGTGATCCTCCACCAAATCCAAGAAATGGGCAATACCTGCTTTTGTTCAGATTCTTTTTATCCAACATAAGCTCATTAGCTGTGATTTCCTCGTGGTAAACAACCTTGGAAGGTTCACTTGCAACAACAGCTTCCATACCATCACCACTGATATTTCCAGTGACACCATCAGCTGGAAAAAGAACTCCCTAAAAACGAACACAACTCATAATGAAGCTATAAGAAGGCATCACGTCCAAATAATCAATAATGATGTAAAACAGAAAGAGTGACAGACCTTAGCAACCACTTCAACAAGATCATCAGAAAGAATTACAAGGGTGTCTATCACACTCCCATTGCCTACATTGGCTTCACATTTTCCCTTTCTAGTTAACTTTGCTTCCTTCAACACAACACCTAAAACGGAATACAAAAATCAACCCCATAAATCTCTTTCCAATTTTCAAATATATTATTCTTATTCAACCGTCAAAAGCCAATATCAGGCCATTTATTTATTTTTTTTTATTTTTTGAAAAGTGAATACTGAACAAAACACAAAAACCGAGATTAGATTCCAATCCGATCTCGTAGACTTGAATACAGTTCTTCACATAAATCAAACCTCTTGTACAGCTTCGACGAAAAAAAAAAACCAAAAACAATTTAAGAGATGCAGCAACCAATGTCAACAAAGCTCCAAGCTTTCAATATAAACCGGAAAAAAGAATTTTAAAAAAAGCCCATGGTACCATAGTCGTTGCCAACAGAAGCAGTATGAAAGGTTCCAGAGTAGACAGAGCCATCTCTGACATGCACATCGACAGGGAGCCCGACTATACACACAGTAGCATACAATAAAGCCTCCCTCAGACAATTCTCTGTGTCAGCCTCTGTTCTGTTTTTCAAACCCATATCTTTGTTTTTCCTGTTTTAAAAAAACAAAGTGAAGAAGAGAATCTGCTGGCGTGTAGGTTTTGAAGGTTTCTTCTTATTAATGGTTGTGTCCGAGTGTGCATGTACGAAGAGATCTGAGAAGCGAAGTTTGTGTTTTGTTATATGCTTTGGCTCCAAGCTCTTCAATCAAATCGAAATCGAATCGAAGGATCGTGTCTACTTTTATCGTGTGTAAAGATGACTTATAAATTGTTTGTTTCGCCGATAATTAAAAAATTTCGAATGGTAGTGTGTAATCGTAAAAACTTTAAAGTGGAGAATATTTTATTTAATTTCAAATTTTTCAAATTTGTTTTATTTTAATAATTTTTATGTATAAATTAATTTTATTTAATATTTTAACAAAATTTTAAATTAAAGTCAATTTTTTAGTTTTATTAATTTTTAACAGATTTTATAGAAATTTAATACTAGTTAAACGTTTTATTTTATCGTTTTATCTTTTAAATCATTGTGTATCACAAATTTCTTTAACATATTTTGCAAAATATAATTTTTTTATAGTATAGTAGAACCTCTTTAAATTGATACTCGGTAAATTAATAAACTCTCTAAGATAATATTTTTCTCCAGTCCTGACTTGGATCAGTTGAAAATTTAACAAATTTCGATAAGATAATAAAATAATATATTTTCAAAATACCCCTATGTAAATATAGGGTCCCATTAATATTATAAATTAATAATTGTATAAACTTACACAAATATAACTAAGATAATTTAGTGAAATATGATTCTAGTGTTGTTTGTTTTTTCTTAAAATTTAGGTCTAGTTGGAGCTCATCTCTAACTTTTCTTATTGCATCTAAAATTTCTGGTGTTGTATTCTCGAACTGCAACAAAAAATTGTGAAGAATTCTAGACTCGATAAGTACTTCCTTACGCCTAACTGGTTCCAAAGGTACTGTATCGTCTTCAACTTCATCATCAACATTATTTTCAAAGATAGTAGCCACAATTTTTTCTAAGTTTTGGACCTCTGAACATGTATCATTTTCACCTAGGTAATCCAATAGGCTATTGACATCCATTTTATTGCGATAGCTGAGATCATTAATCATGAGCTCAAGTTTATGAATGTCGTTTTTACAAGTGGATTTATCTAAATTCCTTAAGACTTCGTCTCTTTAAATTAATAAATATTAATTTATCAGTTAATTAATATCTCTATAAAATAATAAATATCATGATCCCAATAATATTAATTTATAGAGGTTTTACTGTATACATTATACTCATGACTTTATTTTTTACAAGGATCTAAAGAAGGAGAGGAGACAAAATCCGGAGGTAAAATGCTGTAACACAACTGACAAGGAAAATTGAGAAGAAAAACGTCAAATGGGGAAAATAAAAAGTTCAACCTTTTTTTAAAAAATTATAAAAATAAAGTTTATGTGTTTAACTTATAAAACTTAATCATATTTCAATTTATATTTACAAATAAGCAAACTTTTTATCAAATCCTATAAGTTACATTTAGTAATTTATGAAAACATAGTATGTAATTGTCATGGTTTTAAAAACCGGACCAAACCATCTGGTCCAACCGAAATAAGTTTGAACCGGTCAGTGGTCCGGTTCGATTTCACCTAATAACTTCTACATATAAAAACTGGCCGGTTCAAACTTTTTAAAAAGCTTTAAAACCTCGGTTCAGACGACATCTTGCAGGATTCAACATTCTTTATCAGGTCATATATATCTCCGAGGCACAACTAGACCTATAAGGTCATAAATATATTTAGATGTTAATATTAGTCCAGTCCGGTTTTAAAAGCTTAGTTTAGACGGCATCTTGCGTGATTCAGCACTCTTTAACAGGTCATATATATCTCCGAAGCACAACTGGACCCATAAGGTCATAAATATATTTAGATGTAAATATTAATATAATTATTTTTATTACTGATAATAAATATATATTAAATAAAATTTAAAGATATTTTTTAATATTTAAACATATTTTAATCTCTTACATAATATTCATCATAAATTATTATATTTGCTAAAATAATTTTTTTAACAATTAAAATCTTATTTATAAATTAATATTTATTTTATATTTTTTAATTATTAAAGAAAATATTATTTGATATTTTTGTATTTAAATTATATTAATAATTACTAAATTAAATTATTCATAATTCTTATTAATAATTAATACTAAATAATTGAATATAAAATATAAAAATAAATTATTTATACTTTTTATTAATAATTAAATAATATATATTTAGTTTATAGTCAATCAGAATATAAAAAAGAAACAAAAATAAATACTAATTTTTATTAGGCTTTATAAGTTACAAAAAATAGAAGAGACAAATTTAAAACAAAAATAAAAAGCTCAAACAGATTTTTACTAAATTTAAAAACAAAAGCAAAAAGAAAATCATATAAATTCAAACTTTTTCCGGTGGGACCGGACGGTCCAGTCCGGTTTTTAAAACCATGATTTTTTTTGTCACTAATACCATAGTAATTGTGACAATCCGTAATGGTACGCTCTTTTGCAGTTTTCTCTCCGCAATGGTCATCTGGAAATCCTAATCTCTTTACTCTCTTCTATCTTTTCTTTATTTTTTCTTCTATCTACGACTTTCTCTGGACCTGAGTTTTAATGGAGCGATCAATGGAAACCTTAACCATTGATGAAGAGGAGGATGTATTGTTGAATGTAGGGCTAGCGGTGCAGGCAGAAGTACCCCATAATCAATACTGTATGGTGGGTATGTTTCTTACGCTGGCGCCGATAAATTTTCAGTCAATGAGAAACACTCTTGCAAATGTTTGGCATCCGATAGGAGGAGTAAATATATCAGAGATTGGTGCTAAACGATATATTTTTCGTTTTTATAATGAAATCGATCTGAATAGGGTGATTGAGGGTGCACCATGGCATTTTAACAGACACTTTTTACTATGGAGTAGGATTGCTGATGGTAAGGGCCTTATTACTCATAGTAATATATGGATTCAAGTCCATAATGTCACGAACCAGTACCACATCGGACCCATAACAATCGCTGCATACCCAGGCTAAGGACACTCACGGTATCCTTAGTCCGACTATGCAAGGCTAACTGAACATCTCTTTCTTTTTTGTTGAAAAATTTGGGCAGCACAACGGCTGTATTTTTAAAAATCTCAAAACCTGCAAACCATTTCAAACACACTTCTATATTTACATCCGACCACAACTTTAGGACTTTAAAGTCCACTCAAGGCAATCTCAACAACAGTATTAAATGTTCATATATAAAATCCTTTACAACAACCAAAACAGTCAAAAGTTAAGTTTAGAAAATTATAAAGTATATCAACATGACCAAGGTAACAAAACAGTAAAATAGTAAAACAGTTCATGAGCCACTATACAACTAAAGTACAAAGCCGAAACTACCCACGTGCGGTAATATCCTGAAACTGCCAAAAGACCGTACAATCTACTTAGAGCTTCAAGCTCACTAATTAACCTGCATGGTTGGAAAGTAGAGGGGGGTGAGTATATTAGGTACTCAGTAAGCAGGAAAAACATATATCACAAATAGAATTCCATTCATACCAAGACGATGTAGATAACCTATGAAGTGAATATATATCATATAGAAAATACATAGGCCCAGCATGTGACTCAACGTATACTAGCTAGGAACCATATAAGCCTAGCCTATTAACTCACTCATCCGGTGAACATATGTTCTAGTTCCAGTACACAAAAGCATAAAAACGTCATATGTATCAATCAAATCTCGATAGGAAAACTAATATCAAGATAAGCCAAAAATAATCATATGTGACACCATTAGTTGGCCAACTAATGTGCACACCCACCGATACTCGGTGTTTGTAACATCCCGTTACCCGTGTTAAGGCAAGAATAGTGAATTATGAGAAATTAGAAAATACATATCATGCTTTGCATATTTTTGCACATACATGAGAATTTTGATTTTGCACATGAATATGATTGTA
>JAOTBA010000005.1:21381344-21395370 GCA_025629845.1 Erythroxylum squamatum
TAATTAATAACATTTATAAAATATAATATAAAATCATTTGTAGCTATCAATAAATGTCATATTAAACTCGACAATAATATGTCAAAACTGTTACTAAAGCATCATATCTTTAGTAACATGGGATGTTATTCATACTCATTAGTGTTACCATTCATATTTAATAGCACTTATCACCTATTACCGTATGTCATTTTTGTTGTAGTGAAAATAGCTACAAAAGTAATGTATTTCTAACATACATCAAATATCTAGAAATTTAAACTAAATAAGAAAGCATTAAATATAGGGTTTTTCTTAAAATTAAGAGACACCTAAAAGGATACTTAGAAATTTTAAATTAAACAGAAAAATAGATAGAATTTCTCTTAAAATGAAAAGATCTCTATATGAATATCTAAGAATTTAAAATTCTATTTACCCTTAGAAGGAATAGAAAGTTACAAGATGACCATAATTGGCAAAACTTGTGTTCAAACTATTAACTAACGAAGTAAGTAAGTGAATAGAGTAAAGTTACTGAATAATACTCTCTTATTCAGCTTGTATTATATCTGACTATTATATACAGAATACTCCAACTATACAGAATGCTAACTACTAACATCTAACAGTACTAACCACTAACAGTAACTGTACACTATCGGATTACAATTAATTAAATACAATTGACTGAATTATCTAGCTAATTAACAAATAACAAATGATTGATATCTTTCACAAGCTCCAAACAAGATCCTCCAATCAAGTTTATGGGTTCAAATTCTAAGGACTCTCCATTTTATGAAAGGAGTGGTCTTTCAGGTCAAATCCAACTTTTGATTTTAAATTGTTAATTTTCTAATTAATTTATCTAATATATGTAGATTATATATTATTATAAGTACTCAAAAAATCATTTATTGCAAATTCAAAAAGTAGTGATTACAAATTTTTTATCATTAAAGAAAATCTTAATCAAATCAAAGAATCATATTTAGTTAATTAACCTAGTCATTATAAATTTGACATTTTTGGGATAATGTAGAACTCTATTCTAAATTGGAGTTGCATTCGTAACTTACCTTATTGGTTCATCAACTGAGACACGTGGCTTGTATGTTGAAGTCTCTACAAAGAAGAAGTGTATTTTGTGTGGATTTTGGTATATAGCAGAATAAGGGAATTGGTGTTGCGTATGGGTCAAGGGCTTTGGTGTATCCTGCGTGGGTGTCTTGCAATTAAATGTGTAGTGGGACTCTTATTCTTATTGTGTGAAGGATTTGTACACATCTTGAATCTACGGCTGAAACATGACATGGGTAAATAGACGGTTGCAACATGACATAGGAAGATAGTTGAATAAAATTTGCGTGGTGAGTGGAGTAATACTGCAGTGAGTGCATGTGTGCAGTGGGCGTTAATTGGAGATGACAAATATAGCTAAATGAGTGCATGTGAGCAGTGGGCGTTAATTGGTTTAGTGCTGCAGTGTATTGTGTGTGCAAGGAGAGCATTAATTGGTTTAAGGCTGCAATATATTGTGTGCGCAATGGTCTCTCCACCTTCAAGAGCTATATAAATTTGGATTCAATGCAACTTGTTTGTCATCAAATCAATGGACGGTAGTGAATGAACATTCCATCTTGGTGCTGCACGTTTCATTTATTTTGGCCTTCCTTTTTGCTGTATCGTTTTGTTATTAGTGGTTGCTTCTTCTACAAGCATTTTGCTGTCTCCTGGCTGCTGTGTCTTCTACTGCTACGCTTTTCCCTGGATTTTTAATGAAGATATTGAAGCCTCACAGCAGATCTTTCGATGAATAACTTTCTGTTCTTTCGTTGATGAAGCATCATATTTAGGGGAGTTGTTGTTCTATCTCAAGTGTATTTAGATTTGTTCTTTATTATTCTAATCACTTGAGTTATTCGTTTATTGTTCTTTCATTAAAAGATTGATTGAGAAAAATCTCTGTCGAGGTTAGTACGAGGCGGTCGTGCTATTGGGTGTGAAATTCTTTCACGGGAAGTGAGGTTGAGAGATAGTGTCAAGGGTTAAGTGGTGTCGACTCAGTAAAGCCTTGGGTAAATATATTATACTTCAGTGAAAGTTATTAAGTTGGGTGAGGGACCCGTAGATGTAGGCAAGGTGCGCCGAACTGTGTTACCAAATTTTTTGTACTTTTTATTATTTTGTTTTTTATTGCTTTTGTTTTCATTTGTGCTAGAGACGTCCGCGATAAATTTGGAAAGTTTGTGAAACGATTACCCCATTCGATTTTTTCAATTAGTGTTATGAAATTTTATTTTAAGATGTTTCTCTTTTGCAAAAAACCCTTTAAGAAGGAAAGTTGAATTCTACCTGCTCTAATAACGTTTAGATTCAATTTATATCACAACGTTTAATTAGTATTTGAATAGGACTTTAAATCCTCTTATGATTAAATTATATTTTGATTGAGCTTACCATTTTTAGAATAAATAGGCTTCTTACTCTAAATCCTCATTTGGATGAATTATATTTTGATTAAACTTACCATTTTTTGAATAATTAGGCTTCTTATGTCGACCTTTAGCACACAAGCAACTTGAAGAAGGCTTGTGTTAAATAAATTAGACTCAACTTCGTACACTCATTAAGGTTGTATCATTCACCTTTAATCTCTTTTCTAAACTTAGATCAATAATGAAACTTTTAGCACTTAGGTATATTGATTTTTCTTTATGAGATAAGGAGCTGAAGAAATTTCTCCTATACTTGAATTTTAGGAGTATAATTTTTTTTAAAGTCAGGGAGCTAAAGAAACTTCACTTGAATTTGAGACTTGCAAGCCTGCAGGTTTTCTTCATAAGCGGAAAATTGAAGATACTTCTCTTAAAAGTCAGGAAGCTAAAGAAACTTCACTTGAATTTGAGACTTGCAAGTCTGCAGGTTTTCTTCTTAAGCAGAAAATTGAAAATACTTCTCTTAAATCTAAGACTTATGGACCTGTAGGTTTTGTCTAAGTCAAAAAGCTAAAAATAATTCTTTGGGAGTTGAGACCTGCAAACATGTAAGTTTTTTTCTTGAACTGAAGAATTGAGTAAACTTCTTGCAAACTTTGGTTTGTGAGTCTAATTTTTGTTCTCGAGATAAAACCTAAAGAGTTCTATTAGGTTTGATACCTTAAGACCTACAAAAAAATTTTGAATCAAGGAGCTGAACAAACTTCTCTTAGACTTAAGGTTTATAAGTCTATAATTTTTTACTAAAGGAGATAAAGAGACTTCTCATAGATTTTGAGTTTTATAGACCTGTAGGTATTTTTCTTGAATTAAGGAGCTAAAGAGACTTCTCCTAAACGTAATGCATTTAGTCCCATAGAATATTTTCTAAAGTTGGGAAACTAAAAATACTTCACATGGACTTAAGATTTAGGGCCTGCAAGCTTTTTTTTTTAGTTAAAAAGTTGAAGAGATTTCTCTTAAACTTGAGGCCTACAAGCATGCAATTATTTTTTAAATTTATAGAGTTGAAAAAACTACACTTAAACCTTAGGCTTACAAGCATGTAGGGTTTTTTTTAAGCCAATGAATAGAAAAGGTTTCTCCTCAACTTGAGGCATGCAAGCTTGTAGGTTTCTTTCAGGACTCGGAGAGATTAAAGGACTTCTCTTGAACTTGAGTCTTATGAGTCTACACATGCACTAGTTCCTTTTTTCTTAAGCCAGTGAGTCAAAAAGACTTATTATAGACCTAAGGATTATAGGCTTACAGTTTTTTTTCCCAAATTAGGGAGCTAAAATCACTTCTCTTACCTATTAGTCTGCACATTTTCTTTTTGAGCTAGGAAGGTAAAGAGACTTTTGTTAGACTTAAAGCTTACTTGTTGGACCCCGAACTTTTCTTGAAAATTAGAATTTATTAAATAAAATTAAATGAGAAATATGGTATGATTCCTTGTAATGAATTAAAAGTATAAATGAATTTATGAGCATTTGATGAAACGAAAGACATTTGGGTTTCCTTGTGTTTTGCATATGTTTGATAAAAAGATGAGGTTTTGTGTTTTGTGTTTGGATGTGGGAATTGGAGAATGTGGATGATTGCAGTGTTTGTGCAGGTGTTGTAAATTGTGTGGGTGTTTGGAGAAATATGGATAGTTGAAAATTAGGGGATATGCTGTCAAAATAAAATTTGTAGGCAAAAACTTCGAGTGAAGTTTTGTCCCTCATAGAGTGAGAATTTGACCAAAAGGTCTTCTTGAAGATGTAGTTTAGGTTTTGATTTTTTTCATTAAGATATAATATGTCATTTTTGGGCTTAGGAATAAGAAGATATAAGGTTTGGAAAAATGCAGTCACTGTTGGAAATGTCTTTTTATAGGCAGTGCTTTTGAAAGGGTTTTTACCTCCTTTAGAGACTAAATTGATTTTTTCATCTTTCATGAAAGTTTTAGATTATGTTTTGATCTTTCCATTGATGTAAAGTATGGAAATTTTGGACCATGAAATAGGAAGTTATGAATTTTACAAGTTGCGGTTACTGTTTGGGAAGAGCATTAGTGGACAGAAACTTTGAAGTAGTTTTTGACTCCCTTAGAGGCCAAATTGATTTTTCTGTCCTTCATGAAAGTTGTGGGTTGCTTTCTGATCTTTGCATTGATATAAAATATGACATGTTTGGACCTTGGAGTTGAAAGATAGAAATTTTAGAAGTTATGTGACTATTTAGGGTGACATGATTTTGGACAGAAAGTTTGAGTGGGTTTTTGACCCCTATAGAAAAGGAATTAATTTTTAAGTTCTTCATGGAAGTTGTAAAGCTTCCTTTAAGCTTTCTAATGATACCAAATTTGTAATTTTTGGAGTTTTGAGTGAAAAGTTATGAATTTTTGAAGTTCAGTGGTTTTTTTAAGAAAAAGAAAAAAATAAAAGAAAAATCGGAGCCAGATGGCTCGCGATTGAGAGCCATCGGGATGGCGACCGTCTCGTTTTGGAGCCAGTTCGTGGTCGCGAGCCGACTGCTATTTTCCGAGGCTCGCGAGCCGGCTTTTGTTTCTCCGAGGGTCTGCGGCTCACTATCGCGAGCTGGCCCTTTTTCTCCGAGGCTTGCGATCGCGAACCGGTCGCGACCGCAAGCCGGCTACTGTTGCAGTTTTAATTATTATTTTTATTTATTTGAATTTCTTCCATTCTTTTGCTCCTAACTTTTTCGTCCGACGTCCGATTGATTCGATTATTGAAGCGTTGGATTCCTAAGACATCTCTCTATCTCTCCATACCAAATTTATGATTTTTTTGAGATAAATTTGAAAAAGATTGATTGAATCAAAGTGAGAGGATCAATTATAAGAGTATAAGTTGGATGTTTTTTTGAATATGCCTCAGTAATTTGGAGATATCTTGATCTGTACAGCTCCGATTGAGTTGATTTTTGTTGCTAATTAAACTAGAGACATGGAGCTACAAGTTATATGAAGGAAGCAAATGTCAATTTAGTCTTTAAGACTACGAATTTGAGGATGGAAGTAAATCGCTAGAAAATGTTTTAGCATAAGAATAGTCCTACATGTTTGAGGTGTAACTTTTGGAGTAGTGAACCAAATTAAATGATTTTGGTGTCATCATGAAATTGGGACTATAGGGAGCATTTCTCTAGAAGGAAGTGTTAGCAAATTTCTTCAATCTGATTATTAGAAAAATGTCCTATGTTAATCATGATTTAATGATATTTGAGATTTTGATTTATTACCTGATTTTGAGGAGCTAATTAACATGTTAATGTGATTATTTTAGCATGTTAATGTAAGTTAGATCATATGGCATAGGTTGATTGGATTAAATTGAATTAAAGTGTTAGAAATTAAAGTGTTAGAAGGCATGAAGGGCAAAATTGGAAGGTTACTTAAGGTTTTAAGTTATAAGGCTTTTAAGGAAGGGCAAATAGGTCATTTTGCATTCATTAAAGGCAAGTAAGGTGGGCTGTCGTATTAGAGGGAGGAGAAGCATGAAATTTTAAAGGGAGAAACAAAAGAAAGAAGAAGGGAGAAAGTGTGTTTCGGATGGGAGAAGAAGAAAGAAAAAAGAAAAAGGTTAGGGTTTCATTTTCTTGGATTTCAAGAAGGATTTTTAAGTTGATTTAAGAGGAAAAAATGAATAGGAACTCAAGAGCTTTATTTCAAGCGAAAAAATTTTGAATTTGGAGAAGATTAAGGTAAGGGAAGATTTTTGATCTTTGAATTTTAACCAGATTTTGGTTTAGATAGTTTAAGAATGTTATGGGTTTGGGATTTCTATAGTTAATTTTGGTGATTATGCCCTATATGATGTTCAATTTTGGATGTTTATTAATTAGGGATTTTGTCATGAATTAGGGAATTTAAGTGAGGCATTGGAGAAATTGAGGCTTTGGACAAGTTTCAAGCATGGAATTAAGGTGGGTACCATGTTTATATTTTGAATTATAAGCTAATTATAAGTTTTCGAAAAATCAAGAAGAGAAATGTTTTGAAAATTTATTGTTTATGTTTTCGAAAAATCAAGAAGAAGATAAAATAATTGCAAATTCATTGTTTTCGAATGATTGGATAAATTGCTGCAAATGCAAAATGCATTTTTTTTGAATAATTTGAGAAATGTCTTCAATTGATGATTTCATTGTTTTTGGAATGAATGGGAATTTGTTTGACTTATGATTTTGATAAATTGCAAAATTGTTGCATTCTTGGGTGCTTGAATGATTGAAAATTTGATATGTAAATTTGTGTGACATTGTGACTTTATGCTTGAATATGATATGACCTGAGATGAAAATTAAGTTCGCGAAATATGCCTTCGGGTGAAATGTGTTATGTGGGTTTGGTTAGGTCCCATAAGAGGGTCAAGTGCACTTGTCTAGGCTTCGTCCGCCTGCCCGCTAGTGGCATTGGAGCTCCGTTACGGACTCCCATAAGTTCACGGCTACACTAGACCGCTATGCGGGAAAGTGTAGTACGTTCTGTTCACGGCTGCACAGGACCGCTATACGGGAATGTACAGTACGTTTCGTTTTGGGCCAACCCAAACCATTCTGAAGTGTTATATGATTTTTGATTTGTTTATAATGTGATGCATTTATATGTGATGCATTCATGTTTTTGATTTTATTTATGAATTGTGAAAAGTTTTGGAATTTCGAGGAATGAAAAATTTGAGGTCTTCAATCGTGAAAGTTTTGGAAACTATTTATGAATGTTTTGAATGACTCGAAAAGTTTGAAAATGAGTTTTTGGATAAATTACCGAATGTGAAATGTTTATTAAATGGCAAACTGCTTGAAAAATGAGTTTTGCTTATTTTTCAATTTATAAACTTGTTATCCACGAGCTATCAGCTCACCCCCCTTTCATCCCCATCTCTAGGTTTTCGAGCAGGAGATTGGATGGAAGACGGTCAAGACATCAGTTTGACTTTTGCATGTTTTTGTAATATGTATAATTTGGATGTTGTTATTTGATTTTGTACCGTGGCTTGAAAATGCCACTTTTGTTTGCTATTAGAGTATGAAATTGAAGTACGGATTTGTATGTGAATATGTTTGGGTTGTGTTTGAATTGAATTGGGAATTTGTATATTGAATTAAGATGAATGGGAATTTCATATTATGTATGAATGTGATTGTATATGAATGAGATATGAATGTGTTTGGTTTCTGGACGGGAGGTCCGATGATTTTGAGTTCTGTATGGGAATTATAGAAGTGTGTTTAATCTATTTGCAGATTTTGGGATTCTTAAAATACAGTCGTTGTACTGCCGAAATTTTTATGGCAAAGGAAAATTAGAATAAGAGTTTTAAAGATGAGATTAAGATATGCATGATTAAGAGAAATCTAGTAAATTGAGATTATGGAGAAAAAAAAGAATTATACCAGTTTCAAATTGGTTTAGACCGATTGTCGTGGTTTCTAACGCTAGTTTTCCTTAAGATTCGCGTTTTCGGATGTCGAAGTTAAGATTTTGTTAATCCGATTTTTCCGTTTTCGATTCAGCCTTTGATCCGAGTTACTTTTGGCCTTTGACTTTCGCTTTGTGCTTCGTTTCTTTCGCTTCGTTCTTTCGCTTTCATCCGCCTTTCGACTCTGCTTTCTATGTTTTCGCCTTATGTTTCCGCTTCGGATTCCGTTCTTTCGAAGTTGATTTCGTTCGTTTTCGCTTTCCGTCGTTTCGTTTTCGTTATGTATCTCCGTTTCTCCGGTTGGGGTTCGGTTTTGAGATCGGGTCCCAACAGCAAATGTGATGGTTACTTTTACTAGTTATATATGTGTATGAACCATTTCATGAAATATATGTTCTGATACTTTACGTGTATTGTTGTTTCATTTTCATCATTTTTTTAATCATTTATTTGAAATACATGATTCTGAAGTCAATCAAGAGGATGGAGACTGATGCTCTACTCTTACACGAAACGCTTAAAGACTTCTTGACAATTGAATTTGATAATTTTCACAATAAAGCTAAAAAGGTATATAAAATAATAATAAATACTTAAACCTATTTTGGAGCATTTGAATTTTGAGAATAATAAAAGTAGGCCTGAAAGAGGGAAGAAGCATGTGAATGTATTTCTTTCATGTTTATTGGTTGGGAGTTTGATTAAACTCTAATTCAAGAATTTTAAAAATTTAGATTTCATAGCCGAACTTATTTATGAAATGAGCTTCTTTTTCAAAATCCATTTTGAATTATAAATCTATATTTTTAATTTTATATATATATACAAAATGTAAATAAATTAATGAATTATTTATCAAATAAAAATAAATTTATAAATTTATTATAAATAAAATATAATTTTATATGTAATAATCATAATTTATAACACAATTAAATAAGATACATAAATATAAATATTGGGTTAATTAAAAATTTTAATATTTTATATAATTCAAATTAATTTTAAAAATTTTCAAGTTTAATTTTTAAATTTAATATTTATTTGAGTTAAATCTTAAAGCATAAATCTTTTAATTTTTAGATTTAATTTATTTCATTAAATGAGTTGAACAAGTATACTCAAGACATGCAGTGTGTCAATTGGGTATTTTAAGATTTGAAAGATGAATTTAAATCTCTCGTGACGCAACTTAGTCCCTCAATTAAGTTTTTAGCGAAATTCCACCAATCAACTTAAGTGCATTTCAATTAACTTATCAAACACCTTCTAGGCATTCCTTTGAAGCTTTTCGTCAAACAAGTGTTAAGTCCTTCAAATCTCTACTCATTATATGCTTAGAAAACTCTCTTTAAAAGGTTAAAAGTGTTAGAATAAGGTCACGAGCTTCACATTATGTTACTTCGTTAATGTACAACCAAATAAATGATAAATTGTTCATACCTTTATATTTACTGACGAATACAACCAAATTTGGACAATAGAACATATATAAGTCACTTTACTGTTTGAGACATTTCATCGAACATGTTTTGTACGTTCGATTTTATGGTATTTTTGGGCAGTAAATTACAAATAATCATATCATATATGTGTGAAAAATGTTTATTGATGTCTCATAACAAAGGTTACATGAAATGAGGTCTGAAAAGAGGCAAAATCCACACATTTTCCAGCCTATAACACACACTCACGCATTCACACACATGCACACACACACATATAAGCAATAGTTTTGGATAAGTTCCAGCAATTTTTTTCACCAACAAAAATGTCTTTTCATGCTAAACTTATCCTAATGTTGAATCTATAGATGTTTAAAACATTATAACCCATTCAAACATTCAGATTAGGATAATTAACTTACAACTAAATTGAAAAACCGACATAACCGAAAGTAACCACCATTCCATAATTGCCATTTTGTAACTGTCATAACTAGAAGTTGAAGTGGTCTTTAGCTTGTCTTGAACTTGAATTTCCAGCTACTATGATGCCACGATCATTCTATTTCCAAATGTGGTTGTATTTTGCCGAAATGTACAAGTTACACATTTTCCAAATTTTTAGTGACTTAGCAATTTTCTGAACAGCTTTGTTGCATCAAATTCTTGCCAAAACATGCCATCATTATGTTGCCAAAGTTATATAATGTTGGTGTTTATCAAACACCAAAAGAAGGTCTCACAAACGTCCCCCACTAAAAGAAATCCTACGTCCTTGTCGTCAACCAGTGTATTGAATTCGTCCAATATATTCGTCCTTGGCTACTTGCACCCAAAGTTGTCCAATCCATCACCTTTTGCCCTGCAAAAGTCTAAAAAATATGTTAGGTAAATGTATACCAAAATGATACACCTGTGCATGCCATTTCGTCAAGATTTTGTGTGACAACCCTTGCTACCAAATTTTAAGCTTCAATAGACAACAAACCTCCTTGCTACCAATGGACCAATCAAAGATGGGACTATAAGTATGTTTGAAGCCCCTATCACCACCAATCTCTTGACTCCATTCAGTGTGCAGCCATCATATTTACTCATCAAAGGTCCTAGAAATCCCACTTCTAGGTGCCTTTTCTACCACTAATGGATTGAAAATCACTATTCCATTATTGTCCTCCTCTTCAGCTAACAGTGCATTCAAATTCGTCTTCTTTGGACACTCCCTTGCATAATGTGGTTTACTGCATATAAAGCAAGTAACCTTTAGTTGAGTCGAACTTTAAGAGGTTTGCAATTTTTTACTTTTCTTATTTTGCCTAACAAAATTTTGTCCAACAACTTTGTCGTTCCAATTACCACTGGAATTTTTTTCTTGTCTTTATTTGGCTGTGAATCTACCAACCAATCAACAACAGCAATGTCACTTGTAGATCTTGAATACTAAGTCTTGTAGTTCAATTTGTGCTTAAGATTGATGTCCCAATAGGAAGTTGAATAGCTTATTTTCTTTTAACATATTGCGAACATTTCCAAATTGTTCTGTCATACTGAAACTTTCTCAAGGCTTCCCTCGCTATTTAGGAGGTGTTACAAGGCAAGAACTGGTCTTTTAGTTCCTATACTAGCACATCCCATGTGTCAATTCGTGGACAACTTGCATTTAGATCATCATCTATCCTTGCACACCACCATAACTTGGCATCACCAATTAAGTACATACTAGCTAGCATTAGTTTGTCACTTTTTGACACCCTTTGTATAAGAAAATATTACTTTATGCCCTATAGGAAGTTCTCCAACATTTTAGCATCTCGAAAACAATCAAAATTATTTGGTTCTGAAACTTTAAGCCTTGTTCAACTCCCTCTGTTGTATTGGACAACATTGGTTCAGAGAACTGCCAATGCATCTTCCATCACCAACACTCTCCTATTTGACTATCCTGAAATGTCATCCAGTCATTTATGGATATATTTCAATGCCTCAGTTATTGAATCCAATCGAGCAACCACAATAAAAACTAGTCCAAGAATTTGCTTTAATCGAGCCATCATTTCCCTTATTTGTTATATCTTTTAGCCCACCAATTATCTCTTTGCATTCCCTTGAAAATTTTGTTGTGACACCAACTGTCATAGGGGTGTTTTAAGATTGAAAAGATAGTTTTAAATCACTCATGTCGTAAGTTAGTCCCTCAACTAAGTCCTCAGCGAAATTCCACCAAACAGCTTAAATGTATTTCACTTAATCAATTTATCAAACACCTTCTAGGCACTCCTTTCAAGCATTTCATCAAACAAGTGTTAAGTCCTTCATCTCCACTCGTTAGATGCTTAGAAAACTCTTTTTTAAAGGTTAAAAGTGTTAGAATAAGGTCTGGAACTTCACACACATGAATACAACCAAATTTGGATAATTGAACATGTACAAGTCTCACTTTACTATTTGAGACATTTCATCGAACATGTTTTGTACATTCAATTTTTATGGTATTTTTGGGTAGTAAATAACAAAGAATTAGATCATATACGTGTAAAAAATGCTTATTAATGTCTCATAACAAAGGTTACATGAAATGAAGTCTAAAAAGAGGCAAAATCCACACATTTTCCAGCCTATAATACACACATATATATACAGTAGTTTTGGATAAGCTCTAGTAGTTTTCTCACCAACCACCATGCTTTTTCATGCTAAACTTATCATTATTTCGAATCTACATATATTTGAAACATTATATCCCATTCAAACATTCAGATTAGGATAAACAACTTACGTTTAACTTAACCAACATAACCAATATAATCGAAAGAAGCCGTCATTCTTTAACTGCCATTTTGTAATTGTCACGACCAGCAGCTGAAATGGTCTTTAGCTTGTCTTGAACTCAAATTTTCAGCTACTTCGATACTACGATCATTCTATTTTTGAATGTAGCTGTATTTTGCCAAAATAGACAACTTGTACGCTTTTTAGATTTTTAGTGACTTAACAATTTTCTGGACATCTTTGTTGCATCAACTTCTTGCCAAAATATGCTACCATGGTTTTGCCAAAGTTGTGCAATGTTGGTGTTTATTAAACACCAAAAAAGGTCTCATGCCACCGTGTAATTTAAGTTCATAATGTACAAGCTTAATCACTCTTACTTCTTTTGAGAACAAAAGGTTATCTTTAATAACTCTCGGCCACTTAAACTATATTTATTCGTTTTACCAATGAAGTGTCTCTTTTTATTGTGTTGTGTGTTTTATTGCATATCATTTAATTAGAGAAGGAAAAACTACATACACTATTAGTTAAAGGAATAAGTATGGTTAGAAAAGATATAAGTTTTAAATTCAGCTTATCTTTAGAATATATGGCTTGTTTGGTATGAGGGAATAAGAATTCTATTCCTAACATATTCCTCGGTAATTATTAAACCTGTGTTTGGTTTAAAGCAACACATAATACTCATTCTACATCAATATGTATTCTTCGATTTTAAAGAATAGGTAAAACCAACTAATACCTATTTTTATTTAATCGACGAATCTGTAATCTGCACAGCATCTAAAGCTTGTTACCTTTTTACAAACCTATCCTTCTTACACACAAGCCTCATCCCAAAACTTGTTTTTCTTCTTCAACATCTGAAACATCTTCGAGCCTCTCTCCGAAAGTTCTTCCTCTTCTTGATGTTCCAGTGTTCTACCACTAGATTCTACGTAAGTTATTTGTATTGTTTCGATTGGGTGATGGGTTTCAATTAAGCGAGGGGTATTTTTTTATGTGGGTATTTTATCTGGGTATTTCCAATGCGGCGATGAATTGCATCTGGGTAATTTGTTTGAGTTTTTGTTTCATGTGGGTATTTCATCTGGGTATTTTGAGATAACTAATATCATGTGGGTATTTCCAATAGGTTTCGATTGGCAGCATCGTGTGTTCTTCTCCTTCTTTAAGGATGATACACCGTCTCCTTCTTTGAGGTTGATACATTATCGGAAGCCCTCTTTACCCATTTCTGTGTCCCACTCGCATTCACTCTTTACCCATTTCATCACTGTAAAAGTCCCTAGTCTCCCACGACTTGACTAATAACCAATTTCGAGTCCCTCCTTTTCATATCGTCATTTCAAGTTATATGTTCTATTAAAAACTTGAAATTTCTTCGGCTAAACTTCAGATTTCGTCTGAGAATATGGAAAGACATTTTTATTTCTTTAATGGAGTGCGAACTATTTAGGAATTATAAGGAGGTATTTGTTCATTTTTATTTCCCTATATCGAGCCCATTACAAATATATGCATAAGTGGAACCCCATCACTAGCTAACTACCGTCTTCTTTTTTTTATTGTAATCTAGTGGAAAGGCATAATCTAAGGAAATGCACCCTTTTTCTTCTTAAATCCAACCCACATTCTGCAATAAATTTCGTCTTTTGCTGCATCAGATCCATTCCTTGGACCTCATTTCCATCTGGGTTTTTTCTGGGTATCTTTATCTCCTTTTATCTGGGTTTTTTGTGTATGGAATTTTGATTTTTTGGATTGTGATTACAGGAGGCTGGACTATTAAATTTGGTTGCTCCCTTGGGTGGAAGCGTCCTAAGTGTTTCTTCTTTACATTGTTTAGGTATGGATTGCCATTAGAATTGCTTCATTTCAGATTGTGACTCTTTGTCCTTGTGATTGATGATTTTCA
>JAOTBA010000005.1:21395470-21406324 GCA_025629845.1 Erythroxylum squamatum
TAATTGCATATTTTTGACTTTAGGCTAGCTTTTAAACCATTTTCCATCGGTTCCAAAAAGTGAGACGACCCGAGGTTTAGCTTATACTGCAATCTTGGAATTTTATTTGACCGATTTCCAAGGTCGATTTTAGGATCGAACGACAAAGCCTCGATCAATGCTTAATGTTACTTGGTGTGAAGAATTTTATGAATGTTTTTATTTTTCCTTAATTATGATTATTATTTTTAATTTATCTCTAATGCTTTAATTTGGTAGATAAGTATGTCAATGAATTCTCCCTCTGCTGTTGAGACTGAAAGTTTAAAACGAACAAAACGAAAGTGGACTTATGATAAGGATGTTGTCCTAGTTTCATGTATAGTTGATTTGCATAATGTGGGAGAGTACAATGCTGATACTGGATTTAAAGCTGGGTATCTCAATGAATTAGAAAGAAAGGTAACAACAAAGCTTCCTAATTCAAATTTAAGAGCCAAAGCTCATATAGAGTCTAGGATTAAGACTTTGAAGAAAGAGTGGAGCATTGTTTATGATATGATAAGGAAAGACACAAGTGGATTTGGATGGGATACAGAAAGGAAGATGATCATTGCTGAAGATCATGTATGAGATTCTTACTTAAGTGTAAGTATTCAATTTGTTTATCTTGTTTAAGTATTTTCTTTAACTACTTACTTGTAATTTATATAAATTATTGAATTTTTTTCATCTGCTTACAGAATCACAACGATGCTGCTCAATTTCGATGGAGGAGATTTCCTTTTTATCATGAACAGACTGGGATTTATGGACAAGATTGTGCAACTGGAAATGACGCACAAATTGTTGCAGATATTCTTGAGGAAATGGAAAGGCAAGAAGATGTAGGTAGGATAAATGAAGGTGATAAAGATCAATATGAGCATAGTTGGTATGGGATAGATGAGTCCTTCACCTAACCAAGATAAACTGAAAATATTTCAGGAAGGAGGAGAAAAAGGAGTAATGATACGCGAGAAGCAAGCCTTACAGAATCAATTATGGCTGCTGTCAGGATGTTGGGTGATACCATAACTCAGGTTGGAGCTGACTTGTCTCAGAGTATTAGGACTGAAACATATGTTCAGAAAAGGTTTGAACAGTTAGATATTGCACTGAGTGAGATAGAGGGACTCACAGAGGATGAAAGGGATATTGCTTTAGGCAAACTTCCTGATCATCCTCAACAAATGATTGTGTTTTTTGCTGTGGCATGTTCTCGGAAACTTGGGTGGGTGAGGAGGTTTCTTGCCACACACTGAACATTATATTCATGTAGAAGTTATTTTGTCTAATTATGTAAAATATGGTTGAAAATTATATTTTGTTCGACTAGCGAACTTTTTAGTAATTTAAAGCCCTATGTTTTGTTTTGGTTTATTATCGTTCCATTATTATTTTTTATTGCAACTATATAATGACTGTTGACATGAGTCGGATCAGAAAAATTAACCACTGTAAAATGTTAGAAAGTAAAATTAAAACTGAAAACAAAATTTTGTAAGTTCAAATAATAAGTGGAAGAAGAAAATTAATTTTGTACAATAATAAATAACAAATAATAAATAAATAAATACCAAATAATAATAATAATAATGTAATAATGATAATAATAATAACAATAATAATAATAATAATAATAATAATAATAATAGTAAATTAATAATAAAATAAAAATAACATTAATTATAATGACAATGACAATAATAATAATAATAATAATAATAATAATAATAATAATAATAAAGATATTTTGTTCTTTTTGTTATTTATTCCTTTCTTATTCTAAGTTTATATTTTCAAATCAAACACTAGAATAGAGATTCTTTAACTATTCTATTCCTTGAACCAAACAAAGTAATACTCATTTTTTTATATTCCTCATCTTTTTTATTCCTAGGAATAACTATTCTATTTTCTGCTTATTATATTCCGTGAACTAAAGAGAATATTAGAGTTCGATAAACTCTAATTATGGGCATATAAATAAATTAATAATGGTCGGAACGTGAAGATGTGAGGAAGAAACAAGTTTATTAAGTGAGTGTCTAAGTTATTAGTACAAAAAAAAGTCCTTACAATACCACCATGATTGGAATTGAGTTGACCCTTCACTCTGGTTTAGTATATTTAAATTCTTTAATCACGTGGTTTGTTTTTATTTGGCTAAATAAAATGCGATTAGCTGCAAGAAAAAAGGTTTTTACTTTTTAGCGGATTAGGAGATTGTTCTTTAAACGTGTGTTTAAGTGAGAAATTAGTATTTTCAGTTTAATGATATCCACAGTACATTACAAACCGAAAATAAGTAAAAACAAGATAAATATTCTCTTGTCCGAATTTCCCATTTGTCCCATTCCTGAAATGTTCGGTGGAAGGTTAGCTCTTTAAGAAGAGACGGAAGCAAGAAATCCTATGTCCTCACTCTGGCTTTTCACTCAGTGGTTGCAATCTACAAACCTACAGGATTCAAAAGGTTAGCTCTTTAAGAAGAGACAGAAACAAGAAATCCTGTGTCTTGTCACTCAGTTGTTGCAATCTACAAACCTCCAGGATTCAACTTTTGATGGACTCAAAATTGTTCGTGACAAGCTCAACGTTTGTGCTTTTAATCTCTTTTGCAACTGTCACTAGTGATTATGTGAGACCCCCACCTCGCAAAACTCTCCGTTTCCCATGGAATCCAAAGCCCTCTTCCCATCCTCAGCAGGTGAAAACCCCATTTTCTTTGTTTGTTTTCCGTTATAAAATCTATTTTTTTGGTCATTATTTTGTGTTCAGCTGTTTGATCTTGTTATGATCTGATATGGGTCCTGCTTTTTTTCCTGTAACTATGCGGCTGCTTGATTGTTTTGTCTCGTAACAATTCTGCAAAAGAGAGCAACGAAACAGAAAAAAACAAAGCTCACTAGGTTCACTTATTCAAGTGATAATTGAAAATGAATGTTGCAGAGTATCTGGTGATCATAGTCTTTCTTAATTTTTATTGTCTTAGAGGAAAGTAGAAAATCATTTATGGATTTTTTTTTTTTTTTTTTTGGTTTATTGAGAATCAACCTGGATGTTTTTTTTTTTTTTTGCCCTTTCCCGTTTTATTGCAACGGAAGAGTGGAACTTTTTGGGTCCTAGGACATGGTCATGGATATTAGATGTGGGTAATTTAACTGGATGAGTTGAGAAAAAATTCTGCTAGACTTCTAGCAGTTTTTGCCAAACGCAAATTGTAATAACCAATTTTCGTTTTATTACTTATCAATACGATGGTTCTCATCTTATGGTCCTTCCTGATTTTTTCTGATAGCCTTCACTTCTATCATGCTTGGCCACTCACTGCAGGTTCACATCTCCTTGGCTGGAGACAAGCACATGCGAGTCTCATGGATCACTGAAGATAATTCTGCTCCCTCCATAGTTGACTATGGAGCTTCTCCAGGGAAATACAGTGCAACATCTTTAGGAGAGAGCACGTCCTATAATTATCTACTCTACAGCTCTGGAAAAATACACCACACCGTGATTGGGCCACTAAAACCTGACACAGTTTACTTCTACCAATGTGGAGGACAAGGACCTGAGTTCCAGCTGAAGACACCACCAGCTCATTTACCCATTACTTTTGCTGTGGCTGGAGATTTGGGGCAGACTGGCTGGACTGAATCAACCCTAAACCACATTGACAAATGTAAATATGATGTTCATCTACTTCCTGGGGACCTTTCTTATGCTGATTACATTCAGCATCGATGGGACACGTTTGGCAAGTTGGTTGAGCCTCTAGCCAGTGCAAGGCCATGGATGGTAACAGAAGGAAATCATGAAAAAGAAAGTATACCATTGTTCAAGCATGGGTTTGAATCCTATAATTCTAGATGGAAGATGCCATTTGAGGAAAGTGGATCAAATTCAAATCTTTACTATTCTTTTGAAGTTGCAGGAGCTCATATTATCATGCTTGGTTCGTATACAGATTATGATGAGTCCTCGAATCAATATAACTGGCTCAAGGTTAGGGAGATTCTCTGTTTTTGAATTCTGACCTTTTCCTCCATGTGGGAACTTGCCAATTGTTTATTGATGCTGAGTTGAATTGATTCCTAAGAGGATGTTAAATCATATTTCATGTTAGAGTGAAATAAGGAATGTTTGATTGCTTTAGGGTCTATTATTTTTGTGCACAGTTCTGAAGATATATCGTGCAAAAGCAGAAGTGCTGGCAACTAGATAATTATCTTAATTCCTTTGGTTGTAGCTCTAAAATAAGAACATTTGATTTGTGCCCCCTATTAAACTATATCGTTAACTGAAGATCACATAATGACGTATCTGGTTGTCTAGGCCTCTGTACTCTATTTCTAGCTAGATATAGTATGTCAGATTAGGCTGTGTACATTTCTTTTTCTTTTTTCTTTTTCCTTTTTCCTGGTCAATTCTTGGCTAAACAGAGCTATGAGAGGATAGAATTCACTGTTCTCTGACCTCAATTCATTTGTTCAAATGATGGATCTCGATTTGACTCTTGATCTGCAGGGAAACCTTGCAGAGGTGGACCGGAAGAAGACTCCTTGGCTTATTGTTCTATTCCATGTACCATGGTATGATAGTAATTTGGCCCATAAATGTGAAGGGGATGGAATGATGGCAGCCATGGAGCCACTACTTTATGCTGCCAGTGCTGATATAGTACTTGCTGGCCATGTGCATGCTTATGAACGAACAGTATGGAGCCATCTTACTTTCCTTTTCCTTTTCATATAATAGAAAGTGGCTACTTTATCTGCTGCTTGTTTGACAGCTACGTGTGAATAATGGAAGAAGTGATCCTTGTGGTGCGGTTCATGTAACCATCGGTGATGGGGGAAATAGAGAAGGTTTAGCTCGCAAGTATGTCCCATTTCTTGGAGCATTCACAATTTGCACGTAACTTGAGTATTTCGTGTTTGTGGTAGAAATTGAATATCTTATCATTTTTCTCACCTGACGCTATTGAGAATTCAAGATTACCAGCAATCAAGTTGATGGTAGATTTATAGGGTTTCATTGTTTAAACTGCTGCTTAGTTATCAACTTTTGATAGTCTAGGTAGTTGTATGTTTTGGATGGCTGATTGTCTTTGTAAAATTTTAAAAATATATATAAAGCACCAGGCCACCTTGCTCAGTGAAAAGCGCAATATTGTCCCATATCATTCTTGTGTTTGCATAAAGTCCTGCACCATTGATTGGGCAGGAATGCAAGTATGAGGACGATAAAGGAGAAAAAGTAGATAGTGATTAATTCAGGGTGAGATAATGGCCTGATCTTTTGTTGGTTGATATTTTATTCTATAAGACTAACTTTGTGATGTGCGTGTCCGTAGATACAAAGAGCCACAGCCAGAGTGGTCAGCTTTCCGCGAAGCAAGTTTTGGCCATGGGGAGCTCAAAATTGTTAATTCGACTCATGCCTATTGGAGCTGGCACAGGAATGATGATGATGAACCTGTGAAATCTGATGAAACCTGGATAACCTCGTTGATCAGTTCAGGATGCATTGCTGACAAAAGAGACGAGCGACGGAAGATTCTCTTAGGGCATTAGCATGGCTGCATCTCCTGCCTGCTTCATGTTGTTGATGCTAGTGTAAATATGGTATGAAACAACCTACCATGGGTGTAAGAAATTTAAACGCTTTGTTAATGTTATGTGTAGAGAAAATTTTGTGGTCACTTATCCAATCTAAAATGTTTTATGATAATTTATTAGTTTCAAGTTTAATTTGATATTTATATAGTTCAATTCAAAATTACAATCAACCTTTAGTAGTTGGAACACAAATATCTGACAATAGCCTATAAAAAATGACTTTCTGTCGCTCTAAATTCTTTCAAATTGAATTTAGTTTGTTTCCTTAGAATTGTCCTATAGGATTATATTACACATGATCTTATGATAACATTCTTTTAAATTTAATTCTTAGGAATTAGATAAGAGTCATAAGGGTATATTAACTGTTAGGGTCTCACACATTGTAGGATGAGATCTCATGACTTATTTCGATCCCTTTTTACAATCATTTTTATGCACATGGCAAGAGTCATATACTACGGTATTAACTCCTTTTCATTTAGAGCGCACGCCTTTCGTTATTGTAATATTGTATAGATATTGGTTCAAACATACATAATCTTTTACCTTCCATTGGTTTATTCTTAAATTCATGTTTCTAAATTCTCATCTAGCAACTTATGTTGCTAGATGATAGATATAGTGACCATTTGATCACTCCTCACAAATAATCTTTGATGATATTTGTGATTTAAGTTTCTTACTCTTGCTTTCAATTATCACCTTGATAATAAAACTTTATTTGCCTCACTCTAGTCATCACAAATACTAGAGCTGATTGCCCATATGACAGACCCAATCTTTTATCCATCTAACGTATTCTTTAATTTATATGTAAAATATGCCATATAAAGTAAACATATTTCAGAATCACTTACTATACAATGCTTATCACTTAATAAATATTGTCAACATATATTTGCATTTAGATATGACAATGCAATGAAGGAACATACATAGAAAATGTTTATCAATTATATTTCAATATCTATGTAATCCTAGTGACTTCATATTCCTAATATATGTATCTTGGAAATTAGTTTTGGCATTGGGTTTGTCACCATATCTCGTGTAGATATATCTTTTAATTTAACTTCACCACGTGCAACTATATCTTTTATATAATTGTACCTATATATATATATATATATGCTTGGTTTTACAACAAAGTTTAGGATCTTTCGTATAAGTGATTGTTACTTTGAATATCATAGTTGATTATTATTGGATTAGTCTGGCTTTTAATGACTCCCAAATTAATAAAGAATCATCTAATCATATAACTTCTTGTACTACAACTGAAAATACTATAAATTCATCATCTATTGTGGATAATGAAACACAAGTTTGTTTCTTACTTTGCTATGAAATAACACTATTGTAGAGTAAGAAACCAAATCTATAGGTAGGTTTTCTTTTATCTAATTCTCCTCTCCAATCTGTAGGTAGTTGCCTTAATAACACAATATCTAATTAACAGTACCCTATATATACCTCAATACGCTCTTTAATACTTTCCAATGTGCATGTCCTATATTTGATTGATAACTGCTCATAATTTCAACAATGTAACAAATATTTGATATTGTTATGACATATATGAGACTTCCAACTACATTTTATGATGTTGATGGACAAATTTCTTGTTGAGGCCTTCACCTTTAGCAATATGATTATAAATTAGTTTGCAATCTTGAATACAAAATTGTTTTAGAATCTTTTGAATATAGGTCGCTTGAGAAAATGATAAAAAATCTTTTAAACAATCCATTGAAATCTTAACCCTAAGAATATATGAAGTTTCACTTATGTCTTTCATCTCAAATTTGGATGACAATCGATTTTTGATTTGTTTAACGAACTCATAGTCATTTTAAGCGATCAAAATGTCAACAACATGTAAAGATAAAATCAATCCAAATTTCATCTTTAGATCTCTTAATATATACACAATGGTCTTCATCAATCATATGAAATCATTATGTTATGAAAAGGAATGTACTACTATTTTGAGGATTGCTTCATCATAAATTAATTTTAATAACTAACAAACCTTATGTTTTTAATAAAAACTATGTTTTTCTATATAGATTTCTTCTTCTAATTCTCAATTTAGAAAAAGCGATCTTTACATCCATTTTTATGTAATTCAATATTCAAACTAGCTACTATAGCCAAATTAGATGAATTGAAGCAAATTGCACAACAGATGAATATGTTTCATTATAATCAATTCCCTCTTTTTATATATACACTTTTGGCAAAGTACCTTATATCTTTTGATACTTCCATCAATTTTTTGTTTATTTTTAGAATCCATTTATTTCTAATAGCTTTATGCTCATTATAGAGGTTAACCAAATCTCATACTTAAATTGAGCTTAAAGAAGCCATTTCTTCTTTCATTTATTTCATCCATTCTTCTTTGGCATGACTAGTAAGAGCCTTATATATATTCCTTAGATTATCCTCTTCTTATTGGACAATCATGAGAATTTATCCTTTTTATCTTAAAATGACATCGAGGAATTATTTTGATGAGAACAAAATTCATGAATGTTCTGATTACTCTTACTTGGATCAAATACAGTAGGTTATATCCTTAATGGACCTTGGGTTAATTCTTCAAATCCTATACTACTCCCTCTTCATAATTCCTTACAATAGAATAATTCTAATCAACAGTCTGATGTAAAAATAAGCCTTTTCATATTTCAGCATACTTTAGAAAGTTATTTTCTTAAAATGTGACATTTCGTAATTCAAATTAAGTTACTCCTTCAATACCTTATTCACCTATAAACACATATCATTTTAATTGTTCAGAGCATTTAATAAAGATACTTTTCTTCCCTCTTGGACCTAGTTTTCCATATATAAGAGATCATGAATATAGAAAGCACACTCCTATGGCCATATTTTTTTCATATTAGATTTTTTTACCTGTCTATAACTTATATTAAATGTCCATAACTAATTTTGAGAGAACTCAATTAAGTATATAAGTGGTTTTGATCACACATCACCTCAATAGGTGATTGGTAAATTTGCTTATGTCACTATAGACTTTATCATTTGTAGTAACACTATATTCCATCTTTCTCTAATGTTATTTTGTCGTGGAGTTTGAGGAATAATTAGTTGTTTTTTAATTCCTTTTTCATCGCATCGCATTTTGGACATACTAAATAAGTATTCTTATCTTTGATCTGTTCTTATTGCTTTTGTTTCTTGATCTAATCGGTTCTCTACCAAATTTATATACTTTATAAAATAATTCAATGTTTCTGATATATGAAAAAACAAATAGACAAGACTATACTAAGTATATTCATTTATAAAGTTATTGAAATATATATAGTTATATAACGTCTTTACATTCATTAGACTATATATATCATAATAAATTAACTACAATGGATAGGAAGCTTGTGTTCCTTTTTAAATGGCTTTCTTTCCATTTTACTAGCTAGGTAATGTTCATAAATAGGTAAATCTACTTTATGTAAATAACTTAAGAGGCCTTCTTCAACTAATCGACTTATTCAATTTTGACCAATGTGACATAATATAACATGTTATAAAATTACATCGTCATTAAAATTACTGGAGGATGTCAATAAGGAATACTTATGCTATTATTTGAATAAACAATATCTTAGATAATTAAACTATCCAACCTAAATCCATGAAAATAATAAATGGTTCTAAGATATAAATTCATGCCACCATTATGGAAACTTACATAAAAACCAAAGTTAATCGATATTAACATTGAAATAAGATTTTGATGAATCTTCGAAGTTAACAACACTTCATGTAGGATTATGGATCAATCACCACATATGTCTAATTCGCATGTTCCAATCCCTTGTTTAATAACTCTTAAGTTGTCTCCTATATGATCTATTGTGTTCCATGTGGGACTTTCCATAATTTTATAAAGGTGTCTTTATCTTTTGCTATATGTTTGGTTGCTTTTGAGTCTGCAATCCATACAAGATGTGAGTCAGTTAGAAAAACAAAATAAGTGATATTCACAAAATAAATGTCTATATAATAAGATTATACCTTTTTAAGCTTCATACAATCGTGAGAAAAGTGACTTTTATTGCCATAATCAAAGCACCTCTTTTCGTATTTTACTTTTTCAGAGGGTGTTTTCATTTTCCATGTTTTCCACTTTGCCTTCTTGGAATCCTCAGTATAGTGGATATTATTCTTACCCTTTTTAAATTTGGGCCTACTATAATGCTTATTCTTTTTGTCCATAGCTCAATGTGTGGTAAGACCAACCACATATACCTTAAAGGACATTTTGGACGCTTCAAGATGTTCTTCTTCTAGTATGAGATGCTTAATACCATCTTCCACTGTCTTGATGCTCTTATTGCGAGTTAGATGCATCTTCATATGCTTCTAACTCTGAGGTAGTGAATGGATCACAGTTTGCGCTTGCTATTCATATGATAACATCCCACAACTTACTTAACATATTTCATATATAACTCAAATGCTTTTCCATTATATGGTATGATCACTTCTTATATGTGTTAAACTTGATAATAAGTAACCTCACTTTAATCATTAAGATAACTCCAAAATGTGCAACTAAAATAGACCACATATCCTTTGTAATTTCTCAAAGAAGTAGTTAATCTCATAGACTAAATTATGGAGATACTTTCACAAACACGTGAGTGCTTGTTATATAATAATTTCACTAAATTGACCCTCTATTTGGAATATTACTTAAATGTTTATGAAAATTTTAATTGTGATGATTGTATAAGTGATCTTTTGGCTTGAGATCTTTAAAATATCTTATATAAGAATCATTATGTTTTAATACTACTTATGACATGTCTTGGATATGGGTAACTCAATTTGTAGTCATTGGATATAGTATGAAGGTAGTTAAGTGATCAATATAAGATTCATCATCATAAAGTAATAAAGGGAATGTTTTATTATTCTAAATTAGTATTAATTTGAGAAATTCTTAGATAAGGTGAAATGATACTTTAAAAATAGTTTTCAAATGTCATTAATAGAATCAATTACTAATAATGGAGAACTAATATGATTGAAATTAAATAGAGTTGTTGGACCCCGAAACTTTCTATAAGTTAAGACTATTAAACGAGAAAGTTTCGATGATTTTTTGGCAATTATTTATGTATAAAGCAAAGGAAAATCCTTGAAATTGAAATGAAATGGAAAATATGGT
>JAOTBA010000005.1:21406424-21417876 GCA_025629845.1 Erythroxylum squamatum
GAGTCATAGAGCTATGAATAATATGAAGAAGTCAAATTGAAATTAAGGTTTTTAAGATTTCCAAGTTCTACTCACAAACAGGAGAATTTAAGTTCAAGCTTGATGACTGTTTGTATGAGCACACTATTGAGCAAATTTTCGAGGTGTCATGAGATTAAAGATGAATTGATAACGTCAAATGAGTGTTAAGAATGAAAAAAATATATGACAGCTAATTAGGGTTTAAAGGAATAACCCTTCAAGGTAATAAGCACGCGTTCATGTTTTATGGTTCAAGAAGGTCAAGTTTCAGGTTTTATGGTTCAAGAGTTAGGTTCAGGAAACGGGGGCCAACAAGAGTAGACATTAATTCTATACTATATGTTTAATTGGAATATTATGTGATAAAAGGAATGAATTATACAAAAAAATCATGTATAAAAGGATAAGTCAAAACCACTTTACAATTTGTAATATGTGGCTGGTCATGATGTACTGTCAAACGTCAATTTTAATTATAAATATAAATATTTAATTAAAAATTAAATATAAATTAAAGGAGTTTAATTATCTAATCTTGAATATAATTTAGGGTTATAATTTGTATCTATTACTAACATATTTAGAAATCTATGGGTCATACACAAAGAATGGTAAAAGGAAGAAAATATGTATTTTAATTAAATTGGACTTAATTGTAAAGTTTTAAAATCTTTAGGAACAAATATAAGATATTTAATAAATAAGAACAAATATGAGATATTGGGTCTTATTCAGCCCCAACTGGTATTTAATTAAAATTAAAATTAAAATTTTATTTCAATTAAATTAGTAATAAGCTCCAAACTCTATTATAAATAAGCTTAGGTTTTAAAGGAGGTAATACTTCTTGCCTAACCTTTTTATGACTTTTAGAGTTTTCTAAACTTGTTTCTATAGAAATTATTAGAGGTCAGACATGTATGCAGCTACAGTGGTTATGACGAACTAATTTTAGAAATATTTTAAGGGAAATAAAAAAAAGCCAAGCCACATAATAAGGTACAATTTATGTTTATGCTTATTATGTCCATGCATTAATCATGTTATAGAATTTACAGTGATCTTGGCTTCAAGAAATCAAAAGAAAAAGTTTCTTTCTTTTTTGTTATGTTCAGGATTAGTTTTTGCCCCGTCATTTTCCCGAATCTAAGGTTTTAGTACTAACATCACGACTTCTAGTTTCTTCTCTTTGTCGGCTCGTTAATACTTCTCTATCTAAACGTATGCCTCAATATCATCAATTTTCCTAGGGATTTGTCTATTCCTCCAAAGGCATTTTTAGGCCACTGGTGATGGAGGAGGCTGTTTCACAACCCACAACCCTTTATGCACAAAAAAAAAACACAACCCAAAACATATACTTCAAAACCAAAACACCAAAATATAGTATCTATAGTCTCAAACAATTTCTCCAAAAATATTAGCTTTTTAAGTTCAATAGCATTTTTATAAATTTTAAAATAGAGGAACGTGTGTAAGATGTTTTTTTTATTCGAGGAAACCCCGTAGGCTGGCCAAGCGAGCACACCGATCCGAGGGCTCAACTAACACACCACCCCACAAGCGGGCCAAGCGAGCGCACCCCATCATTGAGGGCCCAACTAGTTCTCCACCTACAGGTAAAACCCCGGTTGCCCCAGGCTCTTACAAGAGGGGCTAGCATGGGATCGAACCTGGGACCTAACCGAAGCTAAGCCCCACTCTCAACCATCAACAGGAGCATGTAATAAGTTTATATGAAACAAAAATAATAAAGACCATATTCATGCAAAAATTTTTAGAAAATTAAAAGGAGGGCATGCGATTCAATGAAAGTATAAAAGTAGAAACACACATAAAACCATTATTTTTAGAGGCATGATTGAGTTTTTATAAACCGTTTTAATTAAGCCTTAGATAAATCTATAAAATAATGTTTTCAAACCTTAAAACTTATCAAATCAATATCGATCAAGTAACTTTAATCAAGTTAAACAATTAAAGAAGGCTCTAATACCATTATTAGAAAATTGATCGTGATCAAATTGCGAGTATAGCAAAAAAATAATTTTTATAATTTTCTGATTGGATCTTTTTAATTGAATAATTTAGAAAACATTAATCATAAATAAGAGGGTTAAAATGTATTCAATTTAAAATGTTGTAGAAATTTTCTTCTTAAACTATTAACCATAATTTGTTCACGTGTTCAACTTCTAATAATATTCACAAAGTAAATAAAAAGAAAAATATTTGAGAGACAAAAAGAGTGCTAGCTCTTTGATATCTTTTCTTATTTATAAAACATGATCTAAGGTTTCTTTTTAATTAAAATTAAAATTGTAATTATAATTAATCTCTAACTTTAGTTATAATTATAATTTAATTTTAATGAAATCAAATATCTCATATTTGATTTTTGAAGTTTCTTCAAAATTAAGTCCAAATTATTTTAAATTAATTTTTTAACTGCTCTTTATGTGTAACCCAGTTTCTAATATATTGACAATGATTATAAATTATGATTCTAATTCATAATTAGAATAAGAAAAATCGAAACTTTTTTAATGACATCTAGCGATAATGTCATGACTACTCAAACATTAGAAATGTCAAAGTGGTTTGACTTAACCTATTTTTTACATGATTATAATGTATAATTTAATCCTTTTCTCATCTAATATTCAAGTTGAACATAGATTATGGAATTAGTATTTACTATATTTAAATCCAATTATGTTTATTCTTGTTAATTAGTAATTAATTTATAAATAATATTTTAAAATATCTTTTCAAATTTCAGTTTACTCTGGTCAAAGAATTTCTTAAATCACTAATGAAAAGCAATGGAACATAGGAATTCCACTTTGGTAATCTTAACTCTAAAGATTAATAATACAACCATCATAATGAGAAAATTAATAAACATAAGTAATATTCCACTTAAGATCTTCATAAGCGGGCTAGTTTAGTAAACTTATTCTTTAACAAGCACTTATATTTTGGAGTATTTAAGGATGTTGCTGAGAGTACATTATAGGAATTGACGAAACAAGGTTTATTCAACATAATATTAGTCCGCATGCTTCCCCTAGTGGTGTTATTTAAGAAGAAAGATAATATCTTGTGAATGTGTTAGACTATAGAGAACTTAACAAGCACACCGTAAGGAAAAATTCCATATTCCCTTAATTAAGAGTTTCTTAATAAGCTCTATAGTCGTAGTTTGTATTTTAAACTTGACTTGACATTTGTATCATGAAAATAGAGTTCAACTGGAAGATGTTCGCAAGATTGCCTTCAAGATTCATAAGAGGCATTATGATTTTTCTTTATCATTCTTTTAGATTTATCAATGCTCCCTAAAATTTTTTAATCTCATGAATAAGATTTTTCAAGTCATATCTAATGAACCATATCTTGGTATTCTTTTATTTTATTGTTATATTTAGTGCATCTTTTAACATCACCTAAAATGCCTCAATAAGTTTTATAAAGATATTGGAGGATAATCAATTATAAGTGAAGGGAAGTAAATGTATTTTTGGTGCAACACAAGTTGCTTACTAAGGATATTTAGTCTCTAAATAAGGAGTATCCATTAATCCTAGGAAGGTAAAGTCAATAAAAATTGGAAAAACTCCTAATTCTCTTACACAATTAAGTGGTTTCCTTGGTATTAGTAGTTATTATAAAAGATTCATAAAGCATTATGATAGCATGGCTAACACTTTGACTAAATTTACAAAAAAAAGAATACCTTATCTAATTTGGTTTTAGAATAATGAATTACAACAAGCATTTTAAAGCTTAAAGAAGTAGTTATGCTAGTCCTTGTCTCAGCCATACCAAACTTCTCAAAAATATTTTTAATAAAATTTAATGCCAGTGGACTGGGCATTGTAAATATGTTTCAACATAACCAACATCCTATATTATTTCTTTTAGCAAAGCATTTACACCTAGACACTTGGGGTTATCTACTTATGAGATAAAGTAACTTTTATTAAATCCATCAAATATTGGGACAATTACTTAAATGGGAGACATTTTGTAGTCAAGGCTGATCATAAACTTGGTTACTTAAGTTAATTGGGTATGATTTTGAAAGTCCTTACAGGAATGGAAGGAAAATGTGGCAATGGAATCTTTCTCTAGATTCACTAATGCATAGCTCCTTATATTGACTACTTATTAAGTGTAGAACTTATTATTAGATGAATTCAAGGAGAGTTAGGCTAGAGATTCACCACTATAGGATCTCATTAATAAGTTTAAGGATGAGGGTGTATTGTTATATTTTAATACTTAATGAGTGGAAAGATGACTTGTTTAAGATGGAAGGAAAAATTGTTTATTAGTTTCATCCATACATTAAAAAAAATCATAACTAAAGGGCACGATAGGGCTTAAGGAGAGCATTTTGACATTATTTACATTGCTAAAATGCTATAAAATTTGGTCTATTGGAAGGTTTGACTAATGATAAAATTATATAAAAATGTGCATTCTTTTTCAAAGGGACAAATACAATCTAGCGACTTATCCTAGATTATTGAATCCTTTACCATTGCATAGGGGTGTTAGATGAAAATAAACATGATTTTTATAAAATATTTTCTTAGCTCTAGGGACATTTTAGTGATGCTTATTGTTATGGACAAGTTGAGTAAGTATTTGTATTTTATAGCATTTAAAAATACTTATTTTGCAATAGAGGTGGCTCAATTTTTTATAAACATATCTTTAGACTTCATGGGATATCATAAGTCATAATGAGTAACAAAAACCTGTATCCCTAAGTTTTTCTTTTGTAAGAGAATCTTTCATACTTTAAGATGTGAGCTTACAAATGTCCACACTATATCGCCCTTAATCTAATAGATAAACTGAGGTTGTAAAAAAGATTTTAAGGATTTATTTAATGTTACATATTAGGAATTGTTCTAAAAAATGGGTAGAAATGATACCTTTAATAAAGTGGTTGTACAATATCACTTATCATGTTGCCATTGATTCAATCCCATTATGAATACTATATGGTTACCCCTCCCATTTATATGCCTTATTGGTGATTTCATATTTTTGGTAGTAGAGCAAACTCTTTTTGAGAGAGAATGAAACAACAAATTGATAAGAGAAGAATAGAAATAGAAGAATTCATTACGGGAGATTAGGTATATATTTAATTCTAGCCTTAATATCAACAATAACTATATTGTAAGAGGAATCATAATATATGCCTTCTCCCAAAGGTAAATAATCTTTAAAGAAATTTTGATCAATATAAAAAATAAAAGAAGCTATCTTAAATCAAAAATGGGATTGATTTTGTACTTAAAGTGGTTTGTTAAAATTTAGTCAAAATAAGTTTAGTTGGACTGAATTGACATAAAAAAAATGATCATTTTTAAACTGACTAAGCCAAAATGGACTTAACATGCTAAAATACCTTCAACTTGTAACCGATCTTAGCTGACTTTATTTAGGTTAAGTGTATTGGGTAAAAGAAAATGATCTAATTGATTTTACTTGGGTAAACTTAAACCAACCTAAAACCCCAGGCATATTATAAGTACTACTTTTGAACCTAAACCTATAAAGTAAATAAAAGGGTAAAAGACATAATCCTCCTGTCTAATTCAAGAAACATTAGACAAGCCCCCCAATATTTAAATTCAAAAACAACTCCTTATAGTTTTTAATTTTTTAGAAAAACCTTTTCTCTTAGACTTCAGTTTAAAAAAATAATGACAAACTGTATACAATATGAACATTAGATATAGAATAATCAAATGTTGTAATATGGTAATCCAATTAAGCTCCTAAATATGATCTAAACCAAATAAATTTTATATGAATTAATAATTTAAGATAATTATAATAAATTAGTAGTTTGAGTCATATTTTAATTAGTTTAATTCAATTTTTAAGAGCTGGGTTAGATCATAATGCAAACAATATTTGATTAGTACAAGTGTGATGCTCATGATATATGTATTTAATTGTTATTTTTAACTAAAGTCTAAAGGAAGGAGTTTTTTTTAATAATTTTAAAGATTAAAGATTTTTCAAAAATTTCTTAAACTATACGTGAGGTTTGTGTCTTTTATCATAAATAAAACCTTAAGGAACAAAATTAGGTCTTTGAGTTAGGTTTTGCACAATTCATCTTTTAACAACTAATTTATTGTATTTATTATGGAATTTCTGCTATTTTTGTTGTCATTCAGACCCTTAATGGGCCAAACAAATTCATAAAGGCATTCATAGGAAAAATATATAAATGCAATCAATTTTAATCATTATTAGGCTTAAGGCTTTAAATTAGGCTATTAGTGACATATCTAAACCTTAGTTCTTTTATAAAAATGGTGCTGCTCCATATGATTTGTGTGAATATGTGTCAATGCTACAAAATCTTTTCCAGATATAAATCTATAACTCATAAATTAGGTAACTGCACTTATCATTGATAAGAAATATAATGGTAAATAGGGTTAAACCCAAGAAGAAGCATTGTGGTTTAGAAAGCTTAACACTATCGACTATTCTAAGGATAATATATAAAGAAATAGAGAATATATATTTTTTTAATAATGGAATATAAAGTAAACATAAATTTAAACCTATATAATATGCCAGGAAAAGTATAATAAATTAATCAAAAAGCTATACTTATATGAGTATTTCTCTTAGTAGTACTTTTGACTTTATAATTTAATTAATCTAGATTGAACATATTCTTTAGATCAATATGATTGTCCAAAAATTAAAACTGCACTCTCTCAATTATAGTCATCTATTCTCTTTTAAAATGCATTACATTATGTGAAATTCTGTAAAAATGCATTACATTATGTGAAATTCTGTAAAAAGTTTTAAACTAATGCTAGGAAAATCATGGCCTTTGTTGAGCATTCTATTTAACCCCTCTACCTAAGTCCTAATCCAATCATATGCAAGATCTCTCAAGTTATCAATATATGAATTGAGATAAGACTTAAATGTTGACAAGAATAAATGATCATCAAAACCAATCGAAGATAACTCATAAAGATATATTTCATATCAAAAATTAAACCAAATCAATCCATATAGAATTAACTTCTAGAATTTTTCCTACCTAAACATAGAAAATTATTTAGTAATTATACTTAACAAAAATAAAGAAGTTTCAAATGTATAGAATTTTTCCTACCTAAATATGTATAGATCTTGATTCTTTAGTAAAAAAAGTTTCAAATGCCTTTTTTTAGGATTAGAGAAGCCTTTAAAAAAACTAACCCTAGCTTTTAGAGAGAGAAAGAAGTTTCTAATGTGAAAAATTCGAATAAAGCCTCCTAAAAATTATAATTTTCATATTTAAATATGTTTTAGTCCATCTAAAGTTATGGCCCATAAATAGGCCTGACTAATTCATTTGGGTGAGAAACACAACCTCTAGTACAATCACGTCTTTAAGCCATATATCTTCTTTTTCTTTAAGATTAATACACTGCCTCTGGCATAACCGTGTCTCTTAATAATAAATCTTCCTATTTCTTCAATATTTTCACATGGTCTTTTACACAATTATGGCTAAGACCGTTTCACTGGCTGCACTTGATTTTTTTTAGGGCATAGATTGATACATATTTCTAGGCCAAATTATGTTCCTCAAAGAATTATGAATTTCTTTGTATTTTTGATTGGAATGACCTCGAATTCTTGAATAATATCATTCCAAGGTCCAATTTTATGCAATGACCTTAAAAGATAAAAAACATAACTAAAACAAGGTAATTAGCATTAAAATCAAGTAAACTTCTTAATAAAGTATGTGTATTTTTCACGCACATCAAATATCCCTACACTTAAGCAAATCAATTTAACCAATCTTAACTTAAAACAGTAGCAGTTCTAGTAAATAATTAATAAATCAATCAAAGTAATTAAGATTATCCATCATTCATTCAGTTGCATTGTTTATCACTTAGTTAGACATTTAGGTTCTTTGATTAAGTCATAAATTAATTCAATTCAACTTAACAATCCTTTAAATATCAACTTAATATACAAAACTTAACCTAATGCATAAGGCAAGCATACAGAAGCAAAATGCCTAAACTTTCTAACATTTTAATAATCCAAATTAAAGTAAAGATAAGACAAAACTTTGAATTTACAAAGCAACGTTTAAAGGTTTTCTTGGACGGTTACGTAACCTTTTAACGCAAAAGCAAACATCTTATCATAAATACTCCTTGTTACTTAATTATGTCACTATTTCAAATGACTACTGGTACCACTTTTTAATTTTAACCTTTTCACTTAGCTTAAAGCCATTGGAATGTTTTATTTATGCTCACTTATTCACATATTTTATTTTATTTACTTATCTATTTTTTTCAATGATATACTAAAATTTTTAGAAAGATTTTTTTTCTAACTAGCTGATATGCCTAAAATATGTAAAAATATCATAATACAAATTAATATCCATTTTATGATTATTAGAGCAAACTATAACTAAGTTAGCAATGCTCATAATTGCTGGTCTAAACTAATTAAATCACAAAATAACTAAATTTATAATTTCATCCTAATCAATCTTCTTTATATAATGATAATAAAATTGATAAGCAAAACAAGGCCTATAAATACTTGATTTCCTCTTCACACTTAAGTTGTACATTATAGTCAATGTACAAAATATAAAGAAATAAAGAAAACATTAAGGATAAGAACATCTGGTTCCTGTTTATCATTTGTTGCCTATATACTTCTAAATTTTATTTATACCTTGAGAACAATACAACTAAAGAAAACACAAAAAATTAAAATGAAAACATAATTGAAAACCAATATATAGAAACAAACTATAATTACCAAACTATGTAATAATAGAAAAAAAGATGGAAAATAAGACAATATAGTTATATTATTCTATAATAAGAAAACATAATGCAAAATTAAGTATATAAAAAATCCAAAAATTCTAACTAACAGTATATCAAGAAATAAAATCATCAAGATTATTAACAAGTCAACATTAATGGGTACCATGGAAAGTTAATTAGGTAGAGGATATAGTAAATTTTTGGAAGTCCTATTATTGATAATAGACTAAGAAACTTGATGCTCCAACTGGTCTAAACAATGTGCAATAACGTACAAACATTCTTATAGTTTCCTTAATATGAGACCATTTTCAATATGTTTGTCGAACTTGTTCTATATAAATTGGATTCTTATTAGGATTGTGGGTTCATCTTCATCCCAGTTGGCCTCTTACACTTTAAGGTAACACATTCACTGTTGATTTTTCTCAACGTGTTCATTTCCATCATCTTAAAGTTAGTAGTGAGTGTAAAAGAACCAAATGTCAAAACGGTCAGACTTTTGTATACATCTAACTTCTTTGACAACTTGGTTAACAAATATCCTCCAACAATACCCTTTATCTATTTCTTTTTCATATCACCCAAGTATGTTACGAAGCATGATATGAGGTTTCATAATGCTTGTCACACCATACTCCTTAGATAAAATAGATTATGAGGTGTAACCATGCCACTATTTTTTTTTTACTTTTCTTACAATAGAATGTGTGATGACACAATGCAAGTAATGAAAAATAGCTAATATGACTTCCCTGTTTATAGACTCAGTGAGAGAATAAATGGATTAAATGTTGTAATTATTTTCTATAATATTTTGGCAATTACTTTAGGGAGAACAATTGATATTGGCTAATCCTTGGATGAGTCTATTTTGATATAGTATAAGGATTAAGGCCTATACTTCATCATAAATTCATTGAAAAACATATTCTAGTTTTTATTTTATAGTAAAACTCTAACACCAATCCTATTATTGATACTAAAATTTATATTGAATTTTATAGACAATAGGATATCTAGAGTTATTTCCTTAAAGTACAATTCATCCACCTTAAAGAATTTGGTCCATCTCGCGTTCAAAGCATTCTAATTCATAATCCTACCATCTAAAGGTAAAGATTTTAAATAGTTATATCTTAGACATCTTAGATACGAGAAAGGAAAAGATGGGTTTTTAGCAGTGTTTCTTCTCTTTCTTGTACATTCTCATGTGATGGCTCTCCTTTTCCCTTGATTAATTTTATGCCTTACATTGTTCTTTGGATGCTATATGTGTGGGAGAGGTTGTTTGTGTGCTAAAATTGATTATACGTGTGATAATTTGAGAGAAACGAAGAAGAATGAGAGTAGAACATAAAGAGTCAAAGTAAAAAGGTGATTCTTAGTGAAGATGACTGTTTAATCCTATAAGACACGATCTATAATATAGTTGTGATACAAACCATAGTGATTCTAGGTACATGATTTTAGGACATAAATGTAGTCCAAACAATGGGATCTTCTATGAAAAGGTCTTTTAATACACAATGAGGGCATACGTGTGTCCCAGACTGTAGATCTTAATGTCTTTAGCAGCTTAATTACATGACCAAGGACACGACCATATCCCCAGGTCGTGGATCCTCTTGTTTCTCTTGGGACTAGTATCACAGACCACGGAAGGATTGATGTCGATTTGATGATGTTTTCGATGGAGTTTTTTGTTTTGCTGTGTTTTCGACCTTGAGGAATTAAGAAGGATGGAAATTTTGAATTCAACAATCAAGAAAATAAGGATACGTAAGGTTTGATTTCTACGACACCTCTTGGAAACTTGTTCCAAATAATCTCGATGATCAAAATATAACCAAGAGAAACGAACAATCGACACGTCACAATTGGGAAAGCAATTGATAAGTGAAAGATGGTTCAAAAGGTAACAACAACAAGATAATAATGTTTCTCCCCATTGAAGCCGACGACACTCCAGCAATTCTGATCTAAAAGTTGCGAAAATTTGACCTAAAGACACATATTTATACCTAGGTTAAATAATAAAAGGTTGGGCTAAAATACATGGAAGCTTAAAATAAAACAAAGTTCAAAAATTAAATAAATAAGTCTGATGTGTGGCACCACTACTGGATCCATATGCTCTTGGGCTTAAATGAATTAAATAGCCCACTCCCACTAATAAAATAAGTGGCGCACCAAACATTCCTTGGGCTTAAGTGATGAAGCATTAAAATAGCCCAAGTTTTCTTGTCTTCAAGCTCCAAGTGTATGCGGCCCAAAGATTTGAGTCAAATGGATTAGTTTGGGCTCAATTCCTTTAAATTGTCCTCCAATAGGCTTGGAGCTCGCCGTCCTCTCAAGATAAAAGCCCATATGCGTATAAAGAGTCTCTTGAAGTCTCTTGGCCCTAGCTTTGGTCATGGACCCTTCTGGCATGGCTAGCTCTTTGCCTGGTCCTGCTCGATGGTCCATAGTCCCGCTCACATCAGTCCCTCCTGAAGTGAATCACACGTTAATAAAGACTTAATAATCGATATACAAATGCACAAGAAGGGGGGTTGAATTGTGTATTC
>JAOTBA010000005.1:21422370-21444526 GCA_025629845.1 Erythroxylum squamatum
TTCAGAATTCATAATATGATATATATTGATTGATGTGTTTCAAGACTTCCAATATCTTGATAGTTCATACATATTTTGTACTTTATAAGCCCCTCTAAAAAAACATGGAGCATATATATGCACTCTTCGTGGGTGTCCGTGTCAGACACGTGTGTATCCGCGTGTCCGACACGGACACGTGTCCGACACGCCGACACGACTCCATTTTGCCGTCTTCGTGCTTCTTAGTGTAACACTTATAGTAACTTATCATTTTGTTCATTCGATAACCTAGCTACAATTATCACTAATAATATTGAGTTCTTCTCCAAAAATGCATGTTAAAGGTGCGTTAGTAATTGCTTTAATTCTAAGTTCAGTGGTTCCTCTATAAATGGTTCCATTTTCTGTCAAATTATTCACATTATTTTCTTAGTCTTTCCTTATTAAAAGGTCTTTGTTTGCTTCTAAATAGGCTACTTGCTCCTACAACTCTTCACCTTTCATGTCAATTTCCTATCCTTTATTTATAATAATGTTTTAAGGTGTCTTTTTGTATAGCTCCCTACAAAGAGTTTGGTATTTCATTGTCTAATATATTAAGGGAGTCATAATAATCATCATTTGCAATATAGTGTTTTAATGCATTCAAATTTTTAAAGTTTACATTTTTGCTCTCCAACCCTAAGTGTTAATTTTCCTCTATGTATATCTACTATAGATTTGTTGAAACTAGAAATGCTCTATTTAAGATTAGACATACTTCAATATCTTCTTCCAAATATAAAATAACAAAATTAATACGGAAAATGAATTTACAACCTTAACAAACACTTCAATTATTCTCCTAGGATACTTAATTGATCTTTTAGCTAGTTGTAAGCAAATCTTAATTGGTTTAAGTTCATATAGCCCTAATTTCTTAAAATAGAGTAAGAAATCAAATTAATACTAACACCTAAATCAGCTAGTCATTTATCAATAGATAAATTGCTAACTACAAAAGGGATAGTAAAACTCCCCGGACTTTTCATCTTTTTGTAATAGCTTGTTTTAAAGAGTAGCTGAGCATTCTTCATTTTGTTATAGTTCATAGCTCCGTTAGCTTCTTTTTGTTGTAGGAACTTGCAATAGAGTTTTATCAAAAGGAACGTTAAAAAGTTAAAAGAATCTATTGAGTTATCCATCTCTTTTCTTGTCTTAGCATTATTGGGTAAGAAATTATTGGTTTATATTCTTTTATTAATTCCTTTAGTTTACTCTCATCTTCTTATCTTTTTTTCAAGATCAAGATCTTTTTTATCGAACTCTCTCTTTGTTTCATTGGTCAAAATTTTCCACTCCTTAAGGTGACCACTTAAGCATGTTCCTTAAAGTTAGTAACAACTTCATTTGGTGGTTTTCTTGATGCCCTTTATTGACTACTTTTGCTAATTGGCCTATTTGAATTTTCCAAGTTTTACTTGAGCCTCATAATTTTACATCTAAGAAGATATTCCTATCATAACTTCTCTGAATATCACATTTAGATCTTACTCTTTCTCCCTTTGATGTACTTATGAAAACATTTATTGAGGTGGTCCTTAAACTTATTTGTTTTAAGAGAAACCTAGATAGTTTCGTAATCCTAAATTATGTTTATATTATACAGTTTGCTTTGCCACTAAAAATTTCTTAAAAAATCAGCTTGTTTCACTGATTCAACCATAGGATTCCAACTAGGCATTTCATTTTTTGATGTTCTCCCCTATGGAATTTATAACTTATAGCATAAGTTGTCATACATGGTGAGCTTAGGTTATCAAATTTCTTTGCTATTGCTTCTATTTAAGCCGCTAATGCAGTTACAACATTTATATTTTAAATTTCAACTATTATGTTGCTTCTTACTCTGGTCACTTGCTGGTATTAGTTATTCATAGTCATGTTCTATATTTACTCAAGGATTACCTCCAACATTTCACCCATTACAATATCAATTATCTGCTTTATAGAATCATCCAAAATCATTATAGAATGTTTGGACTTGCATTTATAATATAGGTACTTCTTTAGTAAATCCTTCTACCTTTAATGTCTCATATACAACTTTATTATCAAGTTGCTATAAAGAAGATATATCATCCATTAACTTTGTTATCTTAAATGGTGAAAAGTATTTAGTAAAGAACTTGTTCGCAACACTCTCCTAAGTGATAATTGATGTAACTGTTGATATTTTTAACCATTATTTAAGTTGATCCTCAATGCAAATAGAAATAATTTTAGCTTAATGATATCTTTAATCGCCTAATTGATTTTAAATGTCATAAACCTCTAAGAAGTTAGTGATATATGCATTTGAGATCATCATCAAATAATCTATCAGATTGTACTTTTTTCTGTGGAGATGACAACTGCTTGTATTACGTCTCTATTTTCAGAGTTAATGAAAATTTTAATTTTCTAAAAAAAAGGTAAATAGGAATAGAATCCTATAAAGAAGCGATATGGATTACAAATCCTAATATTGTTAACTAGTCTAAAGATAATAAATAAAGGGATAATTTTTATGGGGTTTTAATAACAAAATAAAACTAAATCTAAATCTAAATCTAAACTTGCACATTAGCCAAGGAAATAAATCATAAGATAATTAATCAAAAGAAAATTCAATCAAATAGTTATGTTTAAATGAGTACTTTGTCTAATAGTAGTTTAAACTATACGATTTAATTAATCTAAATTGAATATATTCTCTAGATTGAAAAGACTTTCCAGAAACTAAATTGCACTCTCTCAAATTATAGTCATCTATTCTTCAGTTAGATAGCTCGTATTGTTTACCATTACTAACACTCCTTTAAATGCATTATGCTTAGTAAAATCTCACGAAATGTTTCATCCTGACACTTAGAAGATCACATAAGTCTCTTTGAGAACTCTTTTTAACCGCCTTTTCTACCTAAGCCACGATCCACTAATAAGCAAACTCTCTTGAGACACCTACAAGTAAATTAAGATCAAATTTAAATGTTGACATAAATAAATTAGCAATAAAACCAATAAAAATAAATTACATAAAATATCTCAAATTATAAATTAAATTAAATCAATTCACAAAAAATAACTACTAGATTTTTCCTTATTTAAAAAATGTTTAGCCATAAAGTACATTCAAAATAACAAAATTAAAAGGCAAAAATAGAAAAAAAATCATGATATAAATTAATCTAGATGAACTCTAAATTTTTGCCAACAACATGATCTACTAAGATAACCTTTGTATCTTTACTCTCTAGTGAAAAATAACTTAGAATTCACATCTTAAAAGGTTAGAGAAGCCTCCCAATGCCTAATCCTATCTTTTGGAGAGAAAAAATATTCTTAATGTGTGATTTTTTAGAAGTCAAATAAAGTCCAAAAAATCAAAGTTTCTGCTCTTAAATATGTTTTCGTCTACCTATGACATCTTAGATTTCTATTTGTACAAAGATATTAAAAATGAATAAAATAAAGTAATTTAGTATTAAAATCAAGCAAAACACTAAATAAAATATATACATTGTTCATGTAAATCAAAAACTTTAGGTTTACGTTAAACATTTTTTTGAAAACCTGAGACTTATACCTAATTTTATTAAGGAGTTTTCTTTAAAGAATTATAAACCCTAAGCCTAGAAGTAAACCCAAGCTTTGTAAAGAAAAACAGCCGATCAAAGCTGAAAGAACGATGAAAATTCTTGGAAAAAAAAAAGGGGGTCAATAATCAACCTGTAAACCTTGACTCAAATTTTCAAGTCAACGATAGATTACTAATGACTATATTGTTTGTCTACTCAACAGTAAACGCAAATCTTAACATTCTCAACGCTATCTTAGGAACCTGTAGATTAATTAATATATGTTGCAGAATCATAACGGAGCATATAAGCAAAACCAATAGAAGACGATATTACATAATCAGAACCGGTGGTGGATGGCATTTGGTTGGGAGAAGGGAGAGCTTTAGTGAGGTATTCGTCCTAGTTTCCTGAAAAGGAGACGAAAGACGAGCACGAGGTGTGAAATGTGAAACAATGTAGAGTGAATAAAGCTTTTTAGGTCTGTTGGCATCCAATTAGTGTAAAAGGCAAAGGCACAGACAGAACATAACCTCATTCATATGTCATCAACATTTACGATCGATTTAACAAGCAGGTGGCTCTAGGTTTTGCTTGGTTCATTTAATGGTAACCCATTTAGTAAAAATGTCTAGACACAAACTTCTCTTTGTATCTTGATGCGCTTTGATTGAGACCAAGGGTCCAAGGGCAGGGGCAATGCTGCTTAATGGGTTGATAGCCATGAACCATTAGCTGAAGCCACCCCTTGTTGTTAATAACTTGGATTCATTTAATCACATACCATTCAAGACCATGACCATATGCTAAAATCAATCACAACATAATGCATTGAGATTTCACCCATTAAATAATATACATTCTGACCATCAGCTTCCTGGATGAACTCAACTCAGTCACCAAGGCAAACTAGCAAAGCAGGAATGGGTCTTGTTGAACTCATAAGCCATTCACCAAGTAGACAAGATCTCTTCCTCTTCTATCTTGCCTCTCCAAATTATAATCTGCTCATCTTTAAACAGAATTGGAACACAGGGTACCAGATCCTGCCGTTGTGGAAAAGGGGGAAGTTATCATAAGCCATTCATGAAATTTGTTAATTCCTCACAAAATACACGCAATCATAAACTAAAATTGTGAGAGGAGTACCCTTAGCTTTACACCAATCCTTTTGCAGTCGCTGGTGCCCACATAGCTGCAGTCAAGCCTGAGAACCTCTTCAGTCTTGAAGGCTTCCCTTACTCTCGCCACTACATTCACGTAAACACCATTCCTGGCTGAACATCCACAACCAATACCATGGATTTGATTTCACTTTTCCACAGCCTTCCACTTTCACAATGGAATAACAAGAACTTGCCAATCAAGCCTCAAGTATTCACTTACTAAGTTTCATCAACGGAAGAGATTTCAGTCCTCTGTCCCTCATTTCTTTGGTTTCTTCAAATGTCAGCCCGTCAGCTATGTTCTTTACGAGCTTTGGAAAAATTGGGGCATAAGGCTTCCACAGCATCAGAGGAATAACAGGTCGGTTCTTGGGATCGTAGTTCCGACCTCTATATAAAAGAAGTACATTTTTGTGCCGATATATAACCTTGCCACCAGATTTGTCCTACCAGAACAACTATAATCATATCAGATGATATCATCCTTAAAACACTTCACAGCAACGGTAAACTCCAGAACAATAAGTTTAGTACCAACCTCAAGGTGGAAGCAGACGTTGTCCATATCAAGAGTTGGCACTCCCGTGCACTTGATCCTCACCGCTTCAGCTCGTTTCCAATGATTATGAATATCATCTAACATGTTGTGAGTTACTCCTCCCTTCCCTAGCATAATATGAAACTATCACTGAAGCCAATTTTTTTGCCAACCACAATCAAAATAATGTAACAGAATAAATGATAAACAAAGTCAACCTATGACAAGAGTCCTTAAAAGGCTGTTTCTTCATACTGATATCTCTGCTTAACAACAAAGCAATCTTTACTGTAAACAACAAGAAAAAGGTGCAACCTTCACCATAAACAAACAGAGAAGATGCAATATTTATTAGTTAGATAGCTGCACTAAGTTCATTTTAGAAACAACTTACCCAGATTGATTTGTCTTGAACAATCGCTATGCCGATATCGTTCCACAAGCTCCTCCACTTCACAATCTCTAAGTGGATCACCCAGAATCCGATTCCTCTCCACTCTTACCTTCTCCTCATCTACCTCCTGCGGAGCCAGAGCAGCTGTGCCCGTCCATTTTCTGTCGAGCCGACCCGGCCCGAACGGAGAGAACCGTTTCGGCTCACGGTACCCAATTGGATCGGCCGCTGGATTGGACTCCGAATACGTGTATCTGAAGTGAAAAGGGAGGTCAGAGTTCAATGGTGGTTTCCTGCTAACTCCTAATTCTTGTCGAGTAGACCTTGTTACCGTGACAATGGGGTTCTTGTTTTTGTCGAGGGGCTTATGGGTGGTTTTTGTGGGTTTGGAGAGGGGAGTAAATGGAGGGTCATATGGATCATGAGAGAGTGTGTGGTTAGTGATGCGAGAGAGGTAGAGGAATTGAGATATGGGGTTTCTTGTTAGGGTTTTGGGAGCCCATTGGAATCGTTGTACAAACATTCGAAACCGTGTATTCCGGTCACCGTTGGCAAGCGAATACTCAACTGAGTCAATTACTACTACAAGAGACACGGGGCGAAAAAAGATGAGTATTCTCGAAATTGAGGAGCAAGAAGAAGAATAAAAATTCCCATTTCAGATTTTGTATGAATATTAAAACATTCAATCAATTCCAATAATTTAATCATAAAAATTTTAAGTTATTTAATTTTTTAGTTTAGTTTTATTTTAATAATTTTTATTAATAAAAAAAAAGATCAATTTATTAATTAATAAATTAATTTTTATACATTAATAAATACTTATAAAATAAATAAATAAATTTTTATTTAACAATCTTTTTCAATTAAACTTTGAATTATTTAATAGACAAGAACAATCTCTTTTAATTATATTTCAAATTCTTTAATTTTATTTCATATTTTATAAAAAACTGCTCACATTTATAACTCCAGCTTCTTATCCCAGTACTGTCAAATGTCGGAAAATCAATTTTGTTGACTCTCATTAGTAATGTATAGTGATCTCCACCTCCCGGACAGTCTAATATCGATTAATTTTTTAAACTTTAACATATTATATCCTAGTTTTTAAAACATTACTTTCTAAATAATTTTTAATATAATATAATTAAAGAATTTATAGATTTGATAGACCATCTCATCTTAATGCTATTTAACTAAAATTTTTATTTATTTATTTGAAGATTTTTATGAACTTTTATAAATGCCATTAGTATGAAATTTAAACCCTATTGTTACAAATAGATCTCGCAGAAACCAAAACTTTCAAAACTACATTGTATAATAATAAAATGCAATATAGTGAATAGATGATATAATCTCAAAGTAGACACAAAATGTCATAAATTGATTTTAGAAAAAAATAATCAACCAAAACATACCAAATACAACAAATTTCATTGAGATTCGAACATAATACTCGTATAAAACATAAAATGTTGCACAAACGTAAAATGTCATGAGTAGATTGTGCAAGTAACCTTCATTAGTTGCGATTGTTGCAGAACATGTTCCAATTGTTGCCGCTCTTATCCTCTTTCACTGTCTCTTGATATTTCAATGTATCTCCATTAGATTTCCTAAAATTCAATAGAAGAAGAGCTGGAGTTACTTCAAAGATCTCTACATTGATGGACAAAGGCCCTTTTCTACCTTCCTTAAATCCTTTCATTCTCAATAAACATGCTTCCTTCTTTTCAACCTTAAGTGTTAGCTACTTACCATGTCTTTAAGTTTAAGAGATGATAACTAAGGTAGGTTTTCAGAAAGTAGATCTTGCTTCTATCATTTCAGAGTTGTCCTCTAAAGAATTTACAAACAAACTTACTGTAAACAACAAAAGCAACAAATGGAGGATTCTTTTACGATGTTCCTAACTCACGATATGTTGAATCTATGAGAGGTTCAACTTGATTCCACCGATTCAAGTGTCTTTGCTCAATTAATACTGAAAGATCGTGATTATCCAATAACCTGCCACTCAGTCACTTTTCAGACTTTGTATTTTAGTTAGTCCCTCAATAGTGTTTTTTTTTCAAGTACGCTCTATACGTACTTATAAAATAAAAACTGATCAGGCAGTTAAAGAGATAGGGATGATTGGGATAACATATTTTATCCCATGGTAACTAACAACAATTACCTTATTATATTTGACTTTGAATATTGGTTATTGTCATGGGGATAGCCATCAATCGTATATGCCAACATCTCCCACTCCCACATGACAAGGAAGACGTTGCATATTTCATCCCTTAACATTGTTATTGAACTTAATCATACAGATAAATGAATGATGCGACCGCTGAGTTTATTGAAATTCGGGAGCACTATATTAGAAACCAATTAAGGCTAGCATAGACACATCAACCCTTAAGTATAGAGAAAATTAATTAAAGACTCAGTAAAACCCAAAAGTGTTTGATTATGAAAAGTAAAGTATCTCTAATCCCTCGAAGAGCATACTTATACCTCCACACTTTACATATTATACTTATAATTATGTTACTTTTCTAAAAGCACCATAACCCATTGACGAATAAGTATAGTACACGATCATAATTCAAATATTCTTCCTTTGCCCTAATGTCAATTAGTTTTCAAATTAATAACTTTCCTAGTAATGCTCCATAAGGTCGAATCTCTCGTAACTGTCAACAACATGCCAAAGTAGCTTACATTGACCATTAACCTCTTCACACAGTCTAAAGTCATAAGGGAATATATTACAAGACCAATTATATGTCTTTAAGGACTCACACAGTGATGAGCAGGGATTCATTCACTGACTTCCTTTCATGATCGTAAAGCACATACATATGAATGCATATATCAAACAAGATATCATATAAATCTTAGTCAAGACGTTGTTCAAACACTTACTCGAGATCTTTCTTTGATCTGTAATTCAATCAAATATACTATAGATCTTGCATCTGGCTTAAAAAAGCAAGCATATATGGATTGTGGGTACTCCATATGTGATCTAACTATTAGATCTCATCTTGATATCCAGCTAAGGCGACAATATAAGTGTCTCATCTTTTGCTCGCCCTTAATAGTGCCTAAAGAGACAATTACTCGTGTGAGAGAGTCAACCAACTTGTTTTTATATTAAAACACACACACACACACATATCTCTGTGTGCGCGCGCGCGCTAACTATCACTAATGCAAGCAAATACATAAGATGATAAAATCAAGATATTATTCAATAATTCAAATGATGAAGTGGTGTTTACATTGTGCATCATAAGCTCAAATCCTACATAACCCTAATGTCTTAACATGACCCAAAAATATATCTCCACTATAGGTTTAGTCAAAGGGTCATCAATATGTGTGTGTGTATGTGTGTGTGTGTGTGTGTGCGCGCGCTAACTATCACTAATGCATACAAATACATATGATGATAAAATTAAGATATTATTCAATAATTCAAATGATGAAGTGGTGTTTACATTGTGCATCATAAGCTCAAATCCTACTTAACCATAATGTCTTAACATGACCCAAAAATATATCTCTCACTATAGGTTTAGTCAAAGGGTCATCAACCATTTGGTTCTTAGAAATGTGCTATAAAACCACATCTCATTATGCCACTGCTTGTCGAATAAAATTATTCCTTAGATTAATGTACTTGGTTCTTTCATGATACTTGTGATCTTTGATGATATCTAACGCAGCTGTAGTGTCACAATAGACAGTGATAGGCTGAGATGCATCTTTAAGCACATCAAGATCCTTAAGGATCCTTTTAAGCCACATTGCTTCTTACACAATTGATGTACAAGCCATAAACTCTGCTTCCATTGTGAATAAAGATATACATGCTTATTTCTTACTCATCTAAGAAATAACGCCATTGTTGACTAATAAAGTATATCCAGAGGTTAATTTACGCTTATCTAGATCTCCGTACCAATCAACATCAAAATATCCAATAAATCATAAATCTGAACCATGATAGCGCAATATATAATCCAGAGTCCCTTGTATGTAGCGAAGAATCCTTTTAACAACTTTCCAATTATCTAAACCAGGGTTTGCTTGGAAACGGCTTACTAAACCTACTGCAAAATAGATGTCAAGCCGAGTGCATATCGTGGAATACATCAATTTACCCATGACACTCGCATATGAAAAATGACTCATTTTCTCCATTTCTTCAGGACTTTTAGGGCAGTTATTAAGACTTAAGGATTCGCCTTTAGTCACAGGACTATCAATGGGTTTGCAATTATGCATTTGAAACTGTTTAAGTACTTGTCTCAAATAAGCCTCTTGTGACAAACCAAGAAGTCTTTTAGAGCGATTGCAAAAGATTTTCACTCCAAGTACATAACTTGCTTCACCCATATCCTGCATTTCAAAATTTGAGGACAACCATCATTTAATGGTAACTATCAACTCCTTGTCATTTTCGGCTAACAGAATATTGTCCACATATAATGAGAGAATTATGAAACTTCTCTTAAAACACCTAAAATACACACAATGGTCTTCCTCAACCATCGTGAACCCATCGTTTAGCATGGCTCAGTGAAATTTATGATACCGTTGTCTTGATGATTGCTTTAAGCCATAAATAGACTGATTGAGCTTACAAACTTTGCGCCATTGTTTGGATGATTGCTTCAAGCCATAAATAGACCAATTGAGCTAGCCAACTTTGCGCTCTTGGCTTTCTACGACAAAACCAACTTGTTGTTGCATATATATTTCTTCATCCAGTTCTCCATTGAGAAATGTAGTCTTAATGTCCATTTGGTAAAGTTCCAAATCAAAATATGCGATAAGTGCCAGAATTAGACGAAATGAGGCAAACCTAACCATTGGCCAATATACCCTCTTGTTAAGTATAGCCCTTGGCCACAAGCTGAGCCTTATACCTTTCAATGGAACCATCTGCCTGACATTCAATCTCGAGAACCCATTTGTTCCCAATAGCATTTCTCCCAGAAGGAAGATCAACCAAGTCTCAGACTTTGTTAGTCTTAATAGATTCCATTTCATCCTTCATATCATTAATCCATTCCTTACTAGCTTTTGATGAGATAGCCTCATGGTAATTTCTAGGCTCATCTTCATCATTAGCAATAGCCATGAAAGATTCCCCCCAATACCAAAATGACGACGGGAAATTTTTTCACGTTTGCTCCTTCGAGGATGAAAATCTTCAAAACTCTCATTAGCTTGTACTGAACTAGAAGGGATGTCGCTCCCACTATCTACAAATTGTTGAGGAATTAATTCCTTAGTTTCAATTAGGTTGAGAGATGCGTCAATATCAGTGTCTTATAGTTCAAAAAGTTCTAGATTCTCATTCACCTCACTTCTGCTAGGGAATTCTTCTTCTAAAAATTCTACATCTCGTGATCCAATTTTAGTTACACTTCCATCTTGTTGCTTATCAATGAACACATAACCTTTTGAATGCGCAAAATATCTTATAAAGATACATTTTTTTCCTTTAGGTCCCAACTTTCCATGTCGATGAAAAGTGTTGAATATGTAAGCAACACAACCCCATGACCGCAAATTATCCAAACTTAGCTTTATGTCGGTCCAAAGTTCATAAGGGGTAGAAGAAACTGATTTAGAGAGCACACTAATAAGTATATAAGCTACAATTAGCAATGCATCTCCCCAGTAGGAAACAGGCAAATTTACTTACGCCATCATTGACCTAACCATATCAAGTGAAGTGTGATTCCTTCTTTTCGCTACACCATTTTGTTGTGGAGTTCTTGGAATCGTTAATTGCCTAATAATTCCTTTTCTTTCACATAATTCTTTAAATTGTTCAGATAGATATTTGTGGCCTCAGTCTGCTCTTAAACTTTTAGTTTTTCTATCTAATTGATTCTCAACCTCATCAATATATTTTCTAAAGCAATCTAATGCTTCAAATTTGTGGGAGATCAAATAAACATGACCAAAGCACATATAATCATCTATAAATGTGATAAAATAAGAATTACCATGCCGTACCCTCACATTTAATGGTCCATAGATGTTAGAATGGATTAATTGTAAAGGAAAATTTACCCTTTAAGCCTTTGTAAAAGGTTTTATGATTAACTTTCTTGTTAAACAATGTACATATGTAGGCAAGTCTACTTTAGCGAGTGGACCAAAAAGACCTTCTCTAGTTAGCCTTTTCATTTTGTCTTGCCCAATATGGCCCAATCTATTATGCCATATAAGTGAATCATTATTTCTATTATCAATAGAAGCAAGCAGCGAAAATGAAATATTATGAATATTGGAACTATTAATAATATCCAAAACCATAAAACGATTCATAACAAAACCAAAACCATAATAAATTGTTCCAAAGAAAATATCCAAACAATTATTCTCAAGTATCACGTGAAAAATAAGCTTAAGTAAAGTAAGAATATAAAGTAAATTTTGTAGAATATCCGGAGCATAAAGTAGGTCGTGGAGATATAATGGGCGACCATTTCGCATATCCAGCCTATAAGAGTCAATGCCATGCACATCAACGCTAGAATCATCCCCATGTATACTTTAATGCTACCAACTGGAATTTGACAATAATCAAAGAACCCTACACAGTCCCTCATGACGTGGTCGATTGCACCTGAGTCTGCAATCCACGCATGGAGAGATTCAGCAACTAACATAGTAGTAGCTATATAACAAGTAACACGAGGAATATGGTCAACAAGTACCTCTTGTACCTTTTTTGGCTCAGTGCATTCACGAGCAAAATGTCCCATTTGACCACAATTGTAGCAGTTCATCTTGCTTTCGTCCTTTTTGTCAGCTCATTTTCCCCTCTTATGTTTGGCTTTCTTATTAGGCCTAGATTCATCATTTCCTTTATAAGCACCTTTAATTGAATGCCTTACGAGAACTAGACTCATCAACCAACACATTTGGAGGTTTGGCTGCCCCTAGGTGCTCTTCCTCTAACTCCAAATGACGTGCAATAGTCTCAAAAGTTTTTATGGTGTCATTATATGTCATATTGACCCTCATGTGCTCCCAATTATTAAGAAGTGATTAAATCACCGCTTGGATTTGCTCATCAGAAAGATTGCTTCAGCTGCTTTTAACTCGTGTATCATGCCAGACGTGACTCTTAAATCATTTTTATTTGAATGATTAGGATGTTTTTTATAGCTATCAAATTTGAGAGTCAAACCACACATCTGAGTTCTAGAAGTCTTTCCAAGTTTCATATTCAAATCGTCCATAAGGCATTTGCAGTGGGTTACTACTCATACTTGCACATGAGATCATTCTCCATGGTATTACTTTTCTTTTTCTCACTATCATAAGCTTCACAATCTCGACAGTGTTTGGTAGTAGTACCCTCTTTGGGTTAAGCCATCATAGATGTTAAGGCCTTTAAGACCTCTTGCTCCTTAAGCACATATTGAAATTTGTGGTGCCATATATCAAAATTAAACTTTTCACCTTTGTTAAGATTGAATATGAGTTGTTTGGAAGCCATCTAATATAAAAGTAGTGCAACATTTGAATAAATCTCAATTTTGTAGCGACAATCATATTAAATAATTATAATGAAATATAAATGAGTAAAGAAGAATTTGATACTTGCATAATCATGTTACATCATAAAGTTTCCAACACATGATTATTTAAATAATTTTGCCTAACAAAAAATCATATATTGAGGGGTAAATTTTACTCAACTCAATATATTCCCACTTATATGTAAATCATATTTAGCATACTAGAATGCTTTACAATTTTGTAGCATTCAATTATAAAGATGCCTTAAACAAAATTGCTACAATCAAGTAATTTCGAAAAACGCCAAAATAATTACATATAACTAATTCCAGAAAAATAATCTCAAGAAAATATTCAAAAGTAGCAAGAGTATCTTTTACAATTTTCTGGAATTTTCATATATGTATAGACATTTATTTCAATTTTCATGCAATTTCATGAAAATAGGAAATAAAGAAATAATTCAACAATTAAATTTTGACATACGCAGAATATGACATTAAAAACTCCCATTAACTTCATACTGGATTGTTACGTTCAAAATTATTATTTCTGCAGCAACGTAACAACAAAACAAAATTTAAGCTTGATACAGTAATAAAACTTGTCAATTTCTTTCTTAAGAAATATGTGAGGTCCACTCTTTATCAAACATTCAATTCATAGAACATTTGACTCCCGTAACGTATATATTATCACATATCTTGGTGGGGTTTAGTGGTAATTATGAGTTTTATCCAAAACTCTTTAGACATTCAATAGTCATATCTTTTAAATAAAAACTTTGATTTGTGCACGTAGTATACTGTTGGAATTCTCTCCAAATCTAGTTTCCGATGACATCCATATCATTGGGTTAATTCACATCATATTATGCCAGTAATGTCACAAATCGGTATGTTACATATTTATGTGCAATGCTGATTTCTTATGATATGATCGATCATCAGATAGATATAAAATGCACGTAAGCATATGACAAACAACAAATAGCATACAAGATGTCATGTTATCATGCCCATCATCAAACATATATGATATATTTCATCAGTACGATATTAAAGTTTGGTGCTTCAAAATGTTTGTAAACGACAATAAGGCATATTTCACATTCTGTATATCCAATTTACACATGTAATATACCATTAGAATCCTCGTGAATTATACTTTCTAATGAGATCCACTTTCATATATTAATTAACAAAAATAATTTTCAAATAATTCCTTCCAACAGAACTGGTTTCTTAAGTTCGGTAGATATACATACTCAATCATCGTCATGCAATGAAATCATGTATAACATATCTAGATTCACCAAGGAACATGAAAAGAATCATCATCAGGCTCTGTAAATGACAAAACCAATAAATGGAGGATTCTTTTATAATGTTCCTAACTCGAATTTGCGAGAGGTTCAACTTAATTCCACCGATTCAAGTATCTTTGCTCAATCAACAATGAAAGATCGTGATTATTCAATAACCTGCTACTCAGTCACTTTTCAAAATTGGTATTTTAGTCGGTCACTCAATAGTTTTTTTTTAAATACATTCTATATGTACTTATAGAATAAAAATTGATAAGGCAGTTAAGAAGATAGGGATGATTGGGATAACAAGTTTTATCCCATGGTAACTAACAACATTTACCTTATCTTAATTATTTGAATTTGAATAAAACAATTATAAAAATATTATCTTTATAATATAAATTAATATTAATACTATAACTTTAGGATCTTGAATAAACAATTGTTATAAATCACAAATGTGTAATATTGTGTACTCAATATGGAAGATATCATTATTGAAAAGAGATTAAGAAACTTCATTGTATTCTTTGTTAAAATTAGTTTCTCTCTCTTCACTCTCTTGTGATTACAGAAACTTAATGGAAAACAATATACTATCTTAATTAGTAGAGAAGACTAATTTATATATCTATGACTTTTAATTTAGGACGTCCATCAAGTGACTAGAATAAATGGTTGAGATTTATTCCACTATTAAATAAGAAATATAAACCAAATAGAACTACTCCGTTATATTAATAGTGATATATATATATATATATAAATAGAATATTGCCATTAATTGGGCTGCATTCGAACATTCTCTCACTTGGCTTTATACTTCAAACTTTATTTTAATAGTGTAAACATTGAGCGCGCGTAAATAAATCTCTTAATATCTTCATAATTTATCTCAACACAATAAACTACGTAATGCGGGTCATGACGGTCATACACTTCAACATCACATATTTCCTTCCATATATCACAACACTAGTGATTTATTAAGCCATATAACATAAGTGATATATAAATATCATAACACTTTACATTAATGTCTTATAGACAAATTTTTTTTTTATTTAACAACAGTTAAATGTGCACATTCATAATAAATAAGAAAATTGCCAATCAAAAATTGTATTGAACTCAAGAGTGTCAAAAAGTTATAAAAAATAATCATCAATATAACCAAGTCCTTTTCTTTGAACATGTTCCTTAAATATCTTTGGTGGAAGGCATTTAGTTAAAAGATCTACAATCATAATATCTGTCTTAATATGTTCAATACACACTCTTTATTTCTAAACTTCCTCTTTTACGATAAATTATTTCAACTCTATATGTTTAATACCTCTAAAGTACTTGTCATTCTTAGAGAATAAAACTGCTACAGAATTATCATAATAAATTTTCAGCAGCTTACTAACGGTGTTGACAACCCCAAAACTTAAAATAAATTTTCACAGTCATAAGGTATTAATTGTAGCCTAAAAAAAGCTGCAAATTCTGCTTCCATAGTAGATAAAGCAATCGTAGATTCTTTAGCACTTTTTTATGAAATTGCTCCTTATGTTAGAAGGAAAAAAAACCAAACATTGACTTTATACCATCAACGCATCTAATAAAATCTGAATATGAATATCCATTTACTTATAATGAATTTGATCTTTTATATATGAGCATATAGTCCTTTGTTCCTTAAAGATACCTTAAGACTTTCTTTGTAGGTTTCTAATGGTCTATACCAAGATTACTTTGATATTTGTCTAGCATTTTAACCGCAAAACTGATATCGAATCTTGTGCATGTTTGCAAATGCATCATACTGCTAACAATAGAAGCATATAACATAGATTCCATTTGTCTATGTTCCACATCATTCTTTGGATATTACATGAGATTAAATATGTCCCCTTTTATATCGAGACAATCCATGTTGAACATTTGTTCATATTAAATATCTCAAGAATTCAATTAATATAGTCTTTTTGAGACAATACTACCAATCTTTGTGACTTATTTCGAAATATTGAAATTCTTATCACATAGGATGCCTCTCTTATATATTTCATTTCAAAATTCTTAGAGAGAAAATGTTGACTCTTATAAAATATGTCCAAATCGTTAGCAATAAGTACAGTATCATCCATATATGGAACTAGAAATATAAACTTATTCTCATTGATCTTCTAGTAAATACAACAATCAACAATATTTTCTTAAAATCCAAAAGATGTTATGGCATCACCAAACTTAATATACCATTATCGAGAAGCTTGTTTAAGTCCATATATTGTTTCCCTTTCCTTCTATGAAAAAGTCTTCTAGTTGACCCATATAAACTTCCTTCTTAAGATCACTATTCAGAAAGGCAATTTTTACATCCATTTAATGTAGCTTTAAATCAAACTGAGCTACTAATGCCATGATTATTCTCATTAAATCTTTTTTGAGACAGTTGAAAAAGTCTCTTTAAAATCAATGTCATCCTTTTGAGTACAACCACTGGCAACAAATTTAGCTTTATATTGCTCAATATTTCCATTTGAGTCACTTTGGTCTTAAAGACCCATTCGCATTTGACTTACTTAGATCCTTTTGACAATCTGACTTACTTCGATCCTTTTGGAAAATCAACAAGGTCTTAGACATTGTTTTGTGCCATTGAATTTAACTCATCTTTCATATAATCAATCCATTTATAAGACTTATCACTTTCTATGGCTTGTGAAGATAAAACATATATCATTATTAATTCCATAATCAAATTCTGACTCTTGCACCACATAGTCCTCAAAAATATCTAATCTCCTTATTCTTACAAGTTTATTCAAAGCTATTCTACATGGTTTAATTAAATTCATTGGTTGTAAGTTAGTTTCTTCATGAGGTGTTGTTTCATTTAAATCTTGTCCAAAATTATTTTGTTCTTCCAACACCAGGATAATATTTGATATAGATGTGGAAAATGAAACATTTATATGTAATGAAACATCAACCTTTATTTCACTAATATTCACAACACATTTTCAGCACTCCCACTAACTTCACCATTTCCAATGAACTTGGCATTAGCTTTTTCAACATTCTTGGATTATGGTTATGGTAGTAAAACCTGTACCTTTTATATTTCTATAGGTAGCCAATAAAGTAACTACTGATTGTTTGAGAGTCTAATTTCTTTTTTTGTGAATTATAAACTCGTGCCTCTGCTGGACAATCCTAAACATGCAGGTGCCTTATACTAGGCTTCCTTCCACTCCATAACTCAAAAGAAGCTTTAGGTACTATTTTACTAGGAATCCTATTTAGCAAATACACGATAGTTTTATGTGTATGTATCCATAAGGTTTTGGTGAATGAAGAATTACTCATCATACTCTTAACCATATTCAATACCTATAATCAATATTACTATTATATCATATCAACACCAAAATTAATATCAACTTGAAGTAATAAAAGCATTTAGTTTGAGCAGCTCTCAATTGTTTCAAACAGAAATTGGTTGGCAATAATCATAATTATGTCATTTGATTAAAGACAGGTGAATTAGAAAAGCTAAAACATTTCTGTTGTCTTTGTAACACTAAAATATTTTTTTATGTCATTGGATCTAATATGCAAGAGTAATTGATAAATATGATTAATTGTTATTACTCATAAATGTTTGAAGCTAGTTGGCAGCAATATGCTTTAGTATTGACCAAAAAAGAGGATCCCAGAAGAGAGTTTCAACATTTGAAAAGCTTTCAAGAACAATCAGAGAGTAGTGTGGTTGACATATTTTAATATTTTTATAGGTGTTGAGATATAGGTGAGCTGTAAATAGATTAGAAGAATCAGTTTGAAATCCCTTAAATTGAGGGATTTGGTTAGATAAACTTCCAAATTTAGTTTCCTATTTTTACTCTTGTAATTTACTATATAATACTGTATATTATCTATTCAAGATATGAGAAAATATTCTAGAAGTCTTTTTCATATGGTATTAGAGCCCTAGGATTCTTTTTTCTAGGAATTGTTCTTTAAATAGCCTTCATAGCTGTATAATTGTAACCTTTTATTTAGTCCTTTTCTTGCATTCCAGCCTTCATCGCTGCCATTCCTCCTTGTTTTTCCTTCTCTGATTCTTGTTAGAGAACAGCTTTAATTGTTGTGATTTTTCTCCTTCACCATGTCAACTTCCCAAACTTTCATCTCTAATAATCCTAATCCCTTAGAAGAGTCTAATTCTATTGAGAAAATTGGAGATTTGCAAAATATTTGGGCTTCATTTAAGCTTAATGGGAAGAACTACCTCAAATGGTCTCAATTTATCCACACATACTTCAAGGGCAAAAGGAGGCTTAGTCACCTTCTTGGAACGGGACTGACAAAAGCCAACTCAATATTTGAAGCATAGGAAGATAAGGATTAATGTCTTAGTTATGGGATTTTATGGATCCTATGATTAGTGACACGTGCATGTTTTTGGTCACAGCAAAAGAGATTTGGGACTACATTCGTCGCATATATTTGAAGACATGTGATGTTGCTTAAGTGTACGAGATCAAGGTCAAAACTGCAACCATTAAGCAAGAAGACAAATCTATCACAGAGTATGCAAACCTACTATAAAATCTATGGCAAAAACTCGATCATTATCGAGTTTTCGAGACGAAATGTCCTGAGGATGCTACCATCTTGAAGAACTTCATTGGAAGAGATCGTTTCTATGATTTTTTGGCTGGATTGAATCCTGAATTCGATCAAGTTAGGATTTAAATACTTGGCAAGGAGGACACATCATCTTTAGAAAAGACAATTTCATTGATTCAAGCAAAAGAACGCTGAAGGAGTGTGATGCTTGAACCATAAACTATGGACAAGTCATCCTTAGTAGCAAAAATAGATTATTAGGAGAAATGAAGTAGTAATCTGCTTAAAAATCCCAGTGAAGAAAACCAAGCGAAGGAGACTAGGACAATCTCTGGTGCACACATTGTAAAAACCAAGGCACGAAAAGAAACATGTTAAAATCTTTGTAAATCCCAGTTTTTCCTTAGGTCCTAGTTAATTAAGAAGAGCTCGTTAATTAACTCTAGCTACTAGATAACCTAGGAGATGCTCTCTAAGTTTAATCAGACAGTGGCCTTACGAGTGAGAAAAACAGATCAATCTAAGCAATAATCACACAAGCTCGGATTATTTAACCTAGGTTATGTTATCCTTGGTGATTACGAACCATTAATCTCTATAAATGAATATGAAAAACAATGATTACGTATTTTATTTGATTCTAACAATGGGATCTTACATAAAAAGAATCAAATAGAGCATTCAATCATTCTTACACAACACTTAAACATTAAGCATAGGATAACATAAGCAATTTGTAAAGAGAGAAAGAAATAACAAATACAATGAGAAATACACTTAATTGAGTCATCGATGTTGATATCGACTCCGAACTGGCTTCGGGAAGCTACCCTCTATAGGTCTCTCAAGGTTGAGAGCTTGCTCCCAAAATTGATGCCTCGGTCCCTAAAGAATGTCCTAGTCGAAGACCCCTTTCTCCTTTTCTCTCCTTAGATTTTCTCCTAAATGTAGCAGGAATGGAGCCTTCTCTTAGGGTTTCATTCTTTTCTTTATATAGTACATTCTAATTAGGGTAAAAAAACTAGGTTTTACCTAGCCTAAAATGTTGAAATAACCCTCGATAAGTTGAGTTCAGGAGCAGTCCCTAAGCTGTCATTGCACAGGCCACGATCGTGGCCTGCGTGACAAACTTCTATCACGATCGTGGCATTGTAGGGCCACGATCGTTGCCTGTGTGACAAACATCTGTCATGATCGTGGCCTTTTTTGTGAACTGTGTGACAAACTTCTGTCATGATCGTGGCCTTTGTGACAAGCTTCTGTCACAATGCACTGGGTTCTTCCTCCAACCTTCTCTAAGTCTTCTCTTCTTTGCTTTAATTCTTCTCGTTCTTATTCCACGAGGACAAGTGAGTGTCAACATTGAGAAAATGACTTAATGCATATGCTTTCGGGTTTGCTTCCAAATTGTGCCTAAAATCACATATGAATCAAAGTAAGTATCTTAAACATTTTCATAGTAATAATCATTAAGTGTTATGGAACAAGTTCATAAGCAATTAAGTAAATATCAATTTCTCCCATATTTAGCTTTTGGTCGTCCTCAGGCAAAACATCAAAATTAAGCTTAAAGACCTAAAAACATTTACTCAAATCCCATATTTTCAAAGACTACATAATCATAAGCAAAGATGAATGACTTTCAAAAATCATAACAAGAACTTAACATTCCAAGCTTTTACTCATGATCAATCAATCAGTATCATCGTTGGAAACTGGTCAATCTAATGGTAAACTTGAAAAATATGTTTAAATAAGATATATTCATAGGTACACTCATTACCATTCATAATTATGACATTCCACAACTTTGCATATCATTTCATTTCTCCACCACTAAGGTTCACATGCAAAATCATGGATCAAAGGACTTTTCAAGATTGTAATGTGAGCAAAGGTAAGGTGAGATGTATTTGGGTCAAGTAGTTTGAAAGTCAATAAAGCTAGTAAAATAAAAGTAACACTCAATATACTATCAAGTGCAAAAACCAACATTCACTCACAATTGTGTACATCAACTATGATGAATGCAAAAATGATGTAACTCAAATTCAATCTCTCATATACAAACCACATGAAGTATATACCAATCCGAAAGGATCACTCATATTGTTGGGCCCCGAAAATTTTTTCTTTATTTTCTTTTATTTATTTAATTATTTATTTATTATTATTTTGTTTATCTTTTAATTTTTGGTTTTTCTTTTTTTTAATTGTTTTAATATTTTTAGAGATGAGTTTATTTTTGTAGTATAAGAGGGGAATTAGAAATTAGAATTGGATTAAATGTTAGAATTAGAATTAGATTATTAGTTTTGGGCTTATTAATGGAAGAAGAGAAATAAAAGGGCTTGTTGGAAGAATGGGCCTTAGGGCTTGATTAAATAGATTGAAGAAGGGAGATTAGAAATAGGTGGGCTTGTGAGTAGGGAGAGCCCAAAAGCTTAAGGAAGGGTACCAAAACTATGTAGTTTTGGAGAGGGTTTTAAGTGAGGCAAATGAATTAGGAGAAGGGAGAAGTGAAGAGTCGTGAAAAATAGAAGAGAGGAAAGGAGAGGGTCGGCCAAGGCTTGAGAGGAGAGAGGAGAGTTCGTCCAACCTTGAGGGGAGAAGGAAAAGGGAAGAAAAGGAGGAGAAATTAAGTTATAAAGGTAAGCTTTCATCCTCTCCTAAGTTAGATTCGAAAATGGTGTAGAGGGAGGTTAGGGTTTGTGTGGATATTGAAGAAAGTTTGAAGAAAGAGTGAGATTTATGGATTTTTGTGATTTCTAAGCTAGGGTTTTGGTTATTCTAGCTTAGATGGGCTATAGGTAGGTTTGGTTAGAGCTATTGTTAACTTTTCGTTGATCCTTGAATGTTTCGACTTTTCCGATAAGTTTAGAAATTGAATAGAAATGTGTTTTGTTTGAAGGAACTCAAGAAAACCCTACTCAAGACAAGGAGGAAGGGCAATCTTGAATTCGGATTCCGTCGATAGGTGGG
>JAOTBA010000005.1:21465107-21484445 GCA_025629845.1 Erythroxylum squamatum
GCATAAGCAAGAAACATGTTTCTCTACGATCAGAGGCCAGTAGCATGCTTAGTCAGTGAATGCAATGAAATCTATCAGTCTGACCCAATAGTACCATAATACCTTTTGCTACCAGTAACGGGATGTTACAGTATATCATTTCATTTCTCCACCACTAGGATTCACGTGCATAATCATGAATCAAAAGATTTTTTAAGGTTATAATGTGGGCAAAGGTTAAGGTGAGATGTATTTGGATAGTGTAGTTCAAAAGCCATCAAAGCTTCACAATCTAGATTCAATCCTTCATACACAAATCACATGAAGTATAAGGAACTAGAAGGAATCACTCAAAGAAATTAATGTTAAATAGTACATTATAGCTATAAGGAGTGATCCTTCAAAATAACATCTTACTCGTATGAATTATACTAAAATCACTCGTTCCATACAATTTTAAGAGGAAATACTAATATAAATGATTTTACAAAACAATTCCTCCTTGATGATTTTATTTAAAACATTTTTGTTTTTCGTTATATATTTTTTCAATTTTCAAAGTTCTTTTTCTTCTCTTTTCTTTCTTTCTTTTTTTTCAACAAAAATTGAAGAAACTACATCAACCATGGAATTCATTGATAAGAGATAAAATTGCACTCCATCAATTATAAACAACCCGCATAATAGCACACCCCCACGCTTATGCTCTTGTGCATCCATTAACATCAACAATCATAAATGCTTTACTAGCTTGAAGGCTTAAGTAGGACATTTGGTTAGGTTAAAGGTTTGTAATGTGGTTAGCACAAAAAGAAATGGCTAATAAAGCTCAAGGTGACTTAACAAAAGGGGAAAAAATCTTATCAATAGTTTATTTGGTTAATGTAACTCATAAAACAAATAATACGTATATGATTTTCATGTTAATGCATGTGATAAAAACATGGTATTGAATAGAAAGAAACAAACAAATTTAAAAACGCTTATGCACTTAAGAAACAAACAACTTAAAAGCACACATGATAATCTGTACACCACATTTAAAACTTACATTATTCCTAAAGCAGCATTAAATGTAAGAAATAGAATATTAAAAAAATAACAAATGCAAAAATGTAAAGAAAAAAAATAAGCAAACTTCCCTTGGGTTGCCTTCCAAGCAATGCTTTTGTTTATTGTTGTTGGCTCAACTCCACGCTTTCCTCCTCTCGTGAAAAAATTAAGGTCTTCAGGTGTCTCCACTTTTACCTTTTCAACCTGAGGTTTTGCAGGATAGTGCTTGAGTTGATGACCACTCACATTCAGCTGAATCCCCACACTCTTGAAAAGTCTCTAATATCTCTTACCCTTTTCCTCCTTGTTCAATTTCTCCAGCCTGCTAGAAGAAGATGGAGGATTAGTATTGACAACAATTTGGGATTTAACATTTACTTTTGAGTGGGATGATATATCCTTTTCTCCTTCGAGCTCCTTCTCAACTTCTTCTTCACTAGCAATCCTTTGAATAGTCCTCTTAGGATTCTGAAGCTTCTCACCATTGTTCAAGGTCAGCATGTCAACATTCGTTGGATTTACCTTAAGTTGGGATGATAACTTTCCTTCACTTTGTGACTTTAAGCGATTGATAGCCATCACCATCTAACCCATATGGGTCTCCAAATTTTGGATGCTCAACCTTGTATCTTACAGAAATTGCCTTACATCATGCTGAAAATGCAAAGTATTAGTGGTAATAAACTTAACTAAGTCTTCTAGAGATGTACTTGAGTTGGAATAAGAGGCTTATGATCTATGTAAGAATTGTTATGCACCCTGCAACCTATCTAGGTTGTTGGCTATCCCCTCCATAACTGAGGTTCAAGTGATCTCTCCAACCAGAGTTATAGGATTAGGAATATGGGTTATGGGAAAAAAATTCCTAACAGTAGTGACACACTCCCTTTGTAGTGTCCTTTCTATACACAAACACTAATAAACATGAAAAGATCAATAAATAAATGTAAAAACTAATTATGAACGAATATATACAAAACACCAATTGAAATCAAAAACAAAAAATAATGCACTTCACTCCTCGACAATGGCGCCAAAATTCTTGATGAGTGTCAAATTCACTAGAAAATAAAACTTGAACACTAAGATGTATAGTAGTGGTGAGTAAGGATTGTATCTACAGGGAGTGTACGTGAAGCTTTAGTAATGAAAAGAATTGGTGTTTATGATATAGGGGGTGTGGTTTGGTTGGAATCGAAAGACAAAATAAAATAAATTAGAAGTAACAAAATTTATTCAAATTAAAGAATATAAAAGTAAGAAATTGATAAATGAGTTTGGAATCTAGTTCTTGTTTCAATCTTAGCGTACACACAATTAAACATACTTAATCATCTTATTGTTCTTATATCTTTTTTAAAAACTATTAATCGTAGGTTAATAATAAGCTTTATTAACCTTGGCTTTCCCTTAGGTCATGTTTAATTAAAATAAGCTTTTTGGTCAAACCCAACTATCAAATAACCTAAAATAAGCTCCCAAGATTTAATAGGAAAATCGCATTACAAATTAGGAAAATAGATTAATCTATGCAACAACCACACAAGCTTGGGCTATTTAACCTATGCTGTTATCCCTATTCAAAATACAACTATTACGTATTGTATTCGATAATCTGGCAATGAGTTCATACATAAACAATCTATTGAGAACGAGAATATTAATCATTCATATATGAATACCCAAAACATTAAGCTAAGAATAACATAAACAATTTCTAGAGAGAGAAAATTGACAATACACCATGGAGAGATGCAATTAAATTTAGAGTTATGTTGAATGAAGAAATGGATAACTAAGAATTCAAGATTTAGACATATTAAATCAAATTTTAGCTCTTGATGGTGACATTTATAATTTAATAGTTATTGTTGATTATTGTCAGTTATGTCGATTATTTTAGGTTATTATTAGTTATATTAGTTTTTTATTATTTTAGTTAGTTGTAAATTGTCCTAGTCTGTTTTTGGGAACATTTATGTCCCTTCAAACATATATAAAAACTTTTTTGGATAATTTTAGAGCAAAAAAGTTATGTTGGTTGGCTAGAAAATCTACTGAGACTTATTCAAATTGTTGGCTTGTATATATGTGTAATGTAGGCAAAAGAAAGGGTTTGTGCAGCTTATTTTTGACCCTTTTTATATATTATCATTTTAGACACATTAATAAAATTTCCTTACTTAGATATCTCCTATTTTCATTTTATTTCTTGCCTAAAAACATTCCTAACTTGAATGCCCATAACATGTTTGCTAAAATGTTCTACGACTTTGATTAATTATCTTACCTTAATTTGATTAGAACTTGTTTATGGATTGGCTGGGATAGTTTAATAAAAGTTTCTTCTTGTTGATGAACTTATCTAAGTCCATAGAGAGATAAAGTAGTATTGAACCAAACCTAATTGATAGAATGCTACATTAAAATTTAGACCAAGTATTTGACAGATTTTCTAAGTGAAGTGTACACAACCTATTTGATGGAATTTTGTTAAGAACTTAATTTGAGAACTAAATTATGACACAAGGGAATTGAAGAAACTTACTTAGCCTTAAATTAACTTTTATAAGGGGGCAGGGTAGTGCTTGTACAACTATATATGTTTTTCCCTTGAGAATGCAAGATGTCATGATAATGAAGAAGGTATGTTTTAATTTTAGAGATTCTTTAAATTTAGACAAAATAAGGTTTATTTTTGACGAAAATAATTTTTTGGACTTTACATGCTATGCACTTCACTAACTTTCTAGCTACATATAAGCGATGGAACGGAGAGTTACTAATATACTACTATCTACTTATACAAAGAGATCACTTGACCAAGATGTTGAATAATTTAAGCCATCGATTGAAATATCATAATAATGTTCTTTTCTAAAGCTATAAAATACAAAAAATAAAAATGCTTTGTATGTTGTGAAATTGTAAGTGAGTGTAATGTTAGTTTAAAATAGAAAATAAACATTCTGGACGAATCAACTTGTACCATCTTATAAATGATTATATGTATTTAGATTTACCATGTAAGAGAAGAATACTGAGACGATTATAGATTTAGGAAAAGCTTTCTACTATAAATATGTGAATTAATTATATTAGGCAATTTCCATTGCAAATGTAAGCATAAGATTGTGATTAGACCATTAAGTGATAGAAGTTTAATTTTATTTAAGGATAAAAAAGATCACATCTCTTTCTCTCCTAGCGTCATATCCATAATGAAGCTCCTAAATCATGGTTTAGGATAAAGCTTCTTCAATTATTGATTTGTGGCACCTTCCCTTCCTAGTCTTCTTTGTTTCCTTTACTCATACCTATTTAATTTTGTGATCTTTGCTTACTCCTTCCTTACCCTTGCTCTTCTTCAACTTTGATATGCCTTCCTTATATATGCCTTCTTCCTCTTGGAGCTCACATTATTGGCTATTCGCTCTCCTTCTAGTCTCTTTCCCTCACTAGTTTCCTACTCTAACATTTTCCTTTCTTTAGAATGGTCTTTTATATTTGAACTATTACCTTTTTTCATTTTCCTTTTCCTTTTAGTTTTTTTACATGTTCCTTTCTCTTTTTTCTAATGTCAAACCTTGTGTCTCCCCTTTACTCTGACACCTTTCCTCCTTTTTCTTGTGCTTCTCCTCTCCTAGCTCCATCCTTCCTTTAGGCCACCACTAATGCTTCTTTTATAAAATTGGAATAACTCCTATCACTGTAAGCACTCCACCTCTTCTCCTCCCATAAACTCCTCAAACCTTCTTCATTAATGTCCTCCTAAATCTAAAGATGTGAACTTTATAGTTGCCCCTCTTTAGATGTTTTGATAGCAAGAGCCACCAAATGGGACTCCATTCTAGTTGTTTTTTCCTTAACCAAAGACCTACTTTTTCCAGTGATAAACTCTTAGGCAAATTATCATTGGAGGAAGCTTTATCTGAAGGAAGTCTTGGTCAACAAAAAGAACTTACTTCTCTTTGGGTTTGACTTAGAGATCAACTCTAAAAATCTTAGAATTAAGACCCTAGCACTTAAAGAATTAGCCTTTATTTCTTTAAAAGTGGAAAGTTGACATCCAAATGAACAAGTTTTATTATGGATAAACATCTATAATATATTCTTAGAATACTAGGATAATAAAGTCTTAATTCACCTAGTAAGGTATATAGGAAAATCGATATATATGCAAAAGGAAACAACGGAGAGTAAAAAAAAGAGTGAATTATGCTGGGCTATATGCCATGGTTAATATATAAAAAAGAGTGAAGTCACTCCTTTAATACAGTTGGGTGAAAATGTTATGCTTGTCTAAGACTCAGCATTAGCTACATACTAGTGGAAAATAAGTTTAATCCATCAAGGTAAAAAATAGGTCCTTAGTAATAAGAGATTTATAATTCGAATTACATTGAGCTTATGAATTTAGACTCACTCAAAGAGCACTCTATGGCTAAGGTCCAAGTTCTTAATTCTACTTCTAACGAAGAGGCTATCTAGATAAAATGAAGGAAGTGGAACCCCATTTTGAGCAACTTTTACCCCCTTAAAGGACCAAAGTATACCCTTACTTATTACTATAGATCTTAATCCTACAGTGACTTGTAACCCTAAACCCATATAGGCAAGTCTCATTCCAAATTTTGAGAGGTTGATTAATACTCCTATACCTAAAGACTTTATCCTTACTGAGACTCAAGTTACCTGTACTAAGGAGATTGAATTCAAACCGATTAATAAAAGGAAATCCAAAAGGAAAACTAGGGAAAGCAACTCTAGATCCTCACCTTCTTATATTTATAGTCTTATAGATTGTTAAAGGGCTTAATAGCTTTAAAAAATAGTACAGGTGCATGAATATTTTTATAATACCAAAATATTTTTTTATTAGTTTTTGGAAAGAAATATCAAGAAGCCTATTTATAAAAGCCTAAAATTATTTAGGAAGAATCGGTCCATCATCTCCAACCATCAATTCCATTAACATAACATAATTGTGCTTGCTTTTGATTAAAATATGATTAAGGTTCTACATTCCTTCATAACTTACTAGCTTATTCACCTATCTTTAAGGATTCTATAGACAAACGTCAATATTCATATCTCCTTCATTTATACTTTCAACCTTGCATTCTAAAGAACTACCTTATGGAATAAAATAAAAAATATCCATTTAGGCATGATTGCCCTTTAGATCATCCTTGACGATTCCAATAGCGCACTTCTCCTTTTTGAAGTAGAGGGAAATATACGCCTCAAAAATCATAATGATGATTTTAACCAATATATTATTCCCAAAATTGAAGCTACATACCTTAAAATAGAGTGGGAATTTTCACATAGAAGAATAAGTAATAAGGAAGATGATTCCTTAGAAAGAAACTTGATAAGGTGCTTGTTACTCTCTATGTAAGATCATCTACCCGAATTCTAGTTTGCTAAAGTTTTTTATTAAAGGCCAAGTCTTGATAGGGCGCTTGTTACTCTATATGTAAGATTTCTACCCGAATCCTAGTTTGCTAAAGTTTTCTATTAAAGGCTAAGTCTTGATATGCACTTGTTACTCTCTATGTAAGATCTTCTACCCGAATCCTAGTTTACTAAAGTTTTCTATTAAAGGCCAAGTCCTTATTAAGCTTTAGTATCATGCTTGATCACCCCTTAATTCTTCTTAGGTAATCCTCTCCTTCTTTTTCCTTTCCTAAGTACAATCTTCTTGCCTCTTCTCACTAAGGCATTAAGATGTCTTCTCTTAACACGTACAAAGTACCTAAGCCTTGTCTCCCTTAACTTACCATCATTATTAGCCACCTTAATTATCTCTTGCCACCATATTCTTAATCTTATCTCTTCTTGTAAGGTTACTCATCCTACAGAACATCCTCATCTTTGCCACCATTAATTTATGAGTATGCACCTGTTTGACGAGTCAACACTCTGCCCTATAGAGCATGGCTGACCTAATTGCTAAATGATAGATATTACCTTTTATCTTGAGTGATATCTTCTAGTCACATAAAACTTCTAATGCAGTCCTCCATTTTAGCCACCTAATTTAATACAATGAAATATGTCATCATCTATCTCACCATTTGCTTTGTATGATGGATCTAAGGTACTTAAAACAATCTTTTTGTAGTATAACTTCTGAACTAATCTTTATTTTCACATAAGGTGCAACTATATGACCTGAAAAGTTACACTCTAAGTACTCAGTTGTAGTCTTACTCAATTTAAAGTCGTTTGACTCTAAAGCTCCCCTCCAAAGTTCTAACTTGACATTAACATGCTCTTTTGTTTTATCTATTAAAAGAATGTCATTAGTAAATAACATATGCTAATGCACATCTCCTTGGATATTCTTGATGAGTTCATCCAGAACTATTGCAAACAAGAAGGGGCTCAACGAGAATCCTTCATGTAGCCCAATATCAATAGAAAAATGATCTATATCTCTTCTTGTTGTCCTTACTCTAGTCTTAACACCTTCATATATATCCCTAATAGCCCGTATATAAGTCATAGGAACTCCCTTAACTTCTAAACATCTCTATATGACTTCCTTAGGTACCCTATCATAAGTTTTCTCTATGTTAATGAAAACTATATGTAGGTCCCTCTAACTGTCCCTATAATATTCCATTAATCATATAAATAAGTGTATAATTTCTATCATGAACCTCCTTGAAATGAAACCAAATTGGTTTTTCAAGATTCTCACTGTCTTCTTAATTACCTTCTCTCATAATTTCAAAAATGCGCTGAGTAATTTGATATCTCTACAGTTGTTACAATTTTAGTTGTCCCTTTTGTTCTTGTAAAGAGGAATTAGTGTGCATGTAACTCTCTCTAAATTATTTAATTCATAAGCACTTCATCAAGAGGAATAAATCAATAAGAGTATGCTGAGCCTCCTTAACTTTTATATTTAAGTGTCCTGGAGATGTGCATGTTCTAGCCTAATGAACCACGTTAACATGACTTTAAGGGACTCAACTCCTTTACTATATCTATGGAGCAAGATTGAGATGACAAGTAGGTTTCGAAAATTGTCATAGGAGATTATTGGAGGCTTAGTTTATGAAATTACTTTTGATCCAACACCTCAACATCCAATTTTATGGAATTTGATATTTTGGAAAACAAATGCTTTTTGTAATAATGAAAATATATATTAAGCCATGAAAAGAAAACTAATTTACATAGTAGTCAACGAAGACAAAGCTCGATAACAATGTCACTCTTCTATTTGGCTAGTCTAATGGTGCATATATAAGATGATCAGACTTGAATCACAAGCCCTGCTATGTTAGGAATATGCCAATTAGAATAGGTAAGGAGATTGAATTTTTGTTTTTCCTTGAGCAAGCAGATATGCATTTGAATTCTACCATATGTTCTTCTTGATTTAAGTTTTGGTTTTAGAATTTTTTTATTTCTCTCATCCCACACAGACGTGAAAAAGCCATTCTTATTGAATTTTTTATTTAAATATGTGAAAAAACTCTTATTTCTCTCATTAAGATACATAGTACATTAATTAACCCAATTAAAATAGGTAGTTTCAATAGTTTTTAAACAAGAAGTTAAACTTAACTTCTTATAGTATAAATCTTTTTAAGTGTTATTTATTTTGAAAAAGAATATGTATTCTCTTATTGAAAACTATTTGAGATTTAAATAAACAAGCCACCTTACAATGAAAAGAAATAAACTGTAAGAGAATAATCCTTTTTTGAAATCTAAAAATAAGAACAAGTATATTAGTTAACATTCTAACTACTAATTCATGTTAAGGGCTCGCACTTTGACATCAACAAACAGCTTAAAGAATTTTGATTCTTCTTTATTTTACTAAATTCCATATTGCCTATGTCTGCGATAATTTACGACTCATAGTGTCATAATTTACTACTCAATAGTTATAGGTGTTGCTTTCAGACTTCAAAGTTGAAAGTTCAAACCAATAATTTTGTTCAACGGTCCTACTAAAGAAATACAATAAATCTTAGGGTCAAAATTTCAATAATGTTCTACTAGACATTTTTGAGTTTTGTACTTAAAAAATAGATTTAAGTAATATTTTATCTATATTTATTGTATTCTGACTAGAATAAAGTTATAGAAAATTTCCCCATCCCAAGACTGGGAACATGTTCTGATTTCTGAGATCTCAGAGAAGCAAGGTTTCTGTCTCTCTAGGAAAAGAGGCCTTAAGTGAAATAAAACAATATGATGAGCGTCCTCTTGAACATTTTGATCTTCCTTATTCCAGTTCTCATTCTTTACAAGAAGAGTAGAAGATCAAGCAAAAATGTTCCTCCGGGTTCTCTTGGCATCCCACTTATAGGCCAAAGTCTGGGTTTGCTCCGAGCTTTAAGAGCCAACACGGCTGAGGAATGGATTGAGCAAAGAATCCAAAAATATGGTCCTATATCAAAACTTAGCCTTTTTGGCAATCCAACGGTCTTCATATATGGTCAAGCTGCCAACAAGTTTGTGTTCACAAGTGATGGAAACAGTCTCTCAAACCAGCAAAACAAGTCTCTCAGAAAGATTTTGGGTGAAGGAAACTTGCTTGAACTCTGTGGCCCAGATCACAAACGTGTTAGAGAAGCGCTTATGTCATTCCTAAAGCCCGAGTCTTTGAGAAATTATGTCGACAAAATGAATGAGGAGGTCAAATTGCATATTGAGATGCACTGGGATGACAAACAAGAGGTCAAGGTAAGATTTTGAGTTACTAATTACTACATCTTCTCAGGAGTGAATATGTTTTGTTGTTCATCTACTGTTATGTGTTATCAAAAAATCTTTCCTGATATTCAGACAAAAAAGATCATGCTTAACAGGTCTTGCCCTTAATGAAGACGCTTACATTTAACATAATCAGCTCTCTCTTATTTGGGGTTGAACGAGGAAGTCGAAGAGATAAACTTGTGAACTGGTTTGAAGAGATGTTAGAAGGAATGTGGTCAATTCCTGTTAACTTGCCCTTCACAAGCTTTCATAGAAGTCTTGGAGCGAGTAAGAGAGTACGGAACATGTTAAAGCAACTTATCGAGGAAAAGAGGAGGGGATTAGTGGAAAATGGTGCAGATTCACATCAAGACCTCATCACTCGCCTGCTCAGCGTTTGCGATGAACAGAATAGGCAAGTTATGAGTGAGAAGGAAATTGTAAACAATGTAGTGCTAGTTATGACAGCAGGGCATGACACTTCTTCTGTTCTGCTCACTTTTTTGATGCAACTTCTAGCTAATCAGCCTACTATATACGCATCGGTACTGCAAGGTATACATCGAATGCTCTGTCTTTGGATAAAAATAGTGCTGCATCTAAACCTAGATGGCCATCGGATACGTAAACTTGTTTTCAATTAATTGGAATTTTCTAAATTCGATTACTCAGCTCCATGCTTTAACACTTTAATGGATCGAAACATATAAAAGGGAGTCACCGTTGTTTTGGTATATTGGAAACATGAAATGGCCTAAGACTTGTATGTGACAACACGAATTTTTTCAGACATGGGACAATTAGTAGTGTACAAGTAAACGTATTAAGCAAGTAGCTGATATACTAGAGTTCGTTTACAGAGCAGGAAGAAATAGCTAGGGGAAAGCAGGAGGGAGAATCCTTAACGTGGAAGGATCTTGGCAGGATGAAGTACACTTGGAGAGTCGCTTTGGAGACCCTGAGAATGCATCCTCCCATATTTGGTGGCTTTAGAAAAGCTGTAAAAGATATAGAGTACAATGGATATCTTATTCCTAAAGGATGGCAGGTAAGTAACACCCTCACATCACATGGTACCTTCAATGCTTAGCTAGTTTTGCATTTTATTGACATCCTTCTATCTATGGTTTCAGGTCTTCTGGGTCACAAGTATGACTCATAATGATGAAAAAATATTTGCAGAACCGTTTAAGTTCGATCCAAGTAGGTTCGAGAACCAAGCTGCAATTCCACCCTATTGCTTCGTTCCATTTGGAGGAGGACCCCGGATATGTCCAGGATATGAGTTTGCAAAGATTGAAACCCTTGTCACCATCCATTACCTAGTTACGCGATTTACATGGGAATTGTGTGCAGATAATCATTTCAGTAGGTGTCCACTGCCAGTTCCAACTGGGGGATTACCTATCAAGATCAAGCCAAGGAAACTCATATAGGTAATGTTGTCTTTACTTTCAGAAACATCAACCCACGAGAAGCAGTCTCGTATTAGTTCTATGTATAATTTCGTCGAACATGATTCAGAGCATCTAAATCTATGTAAGTGCGAAATAAAGAGAGTGCTTGTTCATCATCAACATATTAGCTGCTACGAAGACAAAAGTAGGAGATGATACATCGGTCAATTAACTCAAAATTAACATAAGAAAAATTAAATTAATAAGATTTTGGACGATTCTAATAATTTTAATTAATTAAAAAAGACGATATTATTTATTTTAATTATTAAAAAATAAGATCATTTTAATTTAAAATATGATCGGCCCGTTTTCATTTATACAGAAAATACATATAGAATTAACCACTTACATTGACCCTTATTAAACTTACTTTCAATAGTTTAAATTGTTTAACTAAGGAATTATTATTTATTTCTCTTTGGAACTTGTGTGGTTATACTTCATTTTCCTTTTCCTTTTCATATTCACTATTGAGTTCTTAATTTTTCTATATTTTCATATTTTACAAAAATTATAAAATCTAGTTTTAATTTTTCTATTTTTATTTTTCATATTATAATTTCATTATTAATTAAATAAATATTATTCTATTAGCTAATATTATTTACTATTAAAAATTATAATTAATAAAATTTAATAGATTTAAAATATCCTAACATACATAATATTAAGAATTTTAAAAATAGTTACTTACTAAATAAGAATTATTAAAATATAATTATTTAATTTTTAAATAATAAAATTAGTTTTAACACTTAGAAATATATTAATAAATAAATATTAATAAAATTTTATAAACATTTTAATCAATCAATTAATTATTTATAATAATATAATTAACATTTATTATTAAATATTTTATAAATAACTTTAGTACTTGGTTAATTAATAAAATTAATTTAATTTCTATTGAAAATGTAGCAATTAAAAAAGTTTTATTTGTATTTAAAAATCAAGAATCAAAATCCTAAAAACTACATTGAAAAATATAACTACAATCAAACAAATTGTTTTCGAGAAAAGGACAAATATTAATTATTAGATATAAAATTATGTGCATATTTAAATGGATTCGTATGTATACAAGAAAAATAAAAATAAAAATGTTAATTAATAAATTATATATACCTTTAATACATATAATCGATTTAAAATAATTTGAATAGTTTCTTTAGATTCTATTGCCAAAATAAAATTGAAATATAAATATGTAATGTAGAATTTTCTTCTATAAAATAAATAATTTGAATTACTAATTTATTAATCAATTAACTAATTTACATTATATATCTCCAATACAAGTAATTTGATTTCAATTTTCAAACAATATGAAGAAGATATACTTGTGTAATGATGGTTTTAGTTGAAAGATGATCAATGTATGAAATTATGGATTTTATTTAGAATATTTGGGTCTTTTCTCCATTTAACATTTAGCTTTAAATTGATATTGTGCTAATAAAAATTCCCTTTATTAGTTACCTCAAGAATAGGACCCGTCAAACATTTTTGCACCTATACTTGAATATTCGAAGTAATGATTTAAAATTTAGTGTTTGAATGTATTTTTTTCTTTTTATTGAAAAATTTTCAAATAGGTGTTTCAATTATATATGTTATTGTGTTTAGATATAGAACTAGCTATGGGTCTTCTTTTCTTCTTCCATGATAAATTACTATTTTTCTTTCATTTTAATGAAACTAATTTTTAACTCTAAGAGGGTATTTCGTTCACTTGCATAAATAGATAAGGAATAAAATAACAGGGTACTTACTTCACTTGCATAAATAGATAAAAAATGGAATGATGTTTCGTTAAGAATAGAATACATGAGAAATATATAGAATATGTATTATTTACTTTAGTTTATTCTTAAGAATTTCTAGTGATGATGTAATGTCAATTTTAGCTTGGGCTATAGGCTAAAATTATTCAGCCCGATCAAAACAACAAAAACAACGTTGTTTTTTATTTTTTAAAAAATTATTATGAATGGGTCGAGCAGGCTCGGCCTGCCTGTGGTCCATCCGACCACAACTGTCTAGTTTCGGCCTGTTAAGCCATGGGCAGACTAGGTCAAGAACAACCGGGCCCGACCCACTGACGTCCTTAAATATCAATATTTAATTTGAAAACATAAATTAAGAATGATAAAAGAATAACTAACGAATATACCAAAATATCCATAGTTGTTACTTGTTAAAGCCAAACAAAAATTTAATCTTTGTATCTTCATAAACCCTTTTTTTTATATATATAAGAGGGAAGAAAACCGATTACACAACTAGTCTAGGGAAATTGATTCCCGCCATATCCTCTAAAAGGATTACATGACCAAGGTGCGGAGTAACCAGCCGCAATCTTAAGTCAGGGTTTATACCATCACCACACAGGAAGCGCCGAACTCTCCAAATGTGGTAGCAGGTGTATTGAGTATTTTTCATTTTGAAGCATATACATTGGTAGATCTAGGATCTACATATTCATCCATCGCATCGCATTTGACATCTAGTTCATGAGGTAGCCACATGGGAAAACGGAGAATCATGTGAGAAATTAGTATCTCTACCTTTTTGATCAATTAGATAATAATTTCGAAGACAAAATTTTGTTAAGAGGGGAGAATTGTAACATCCTGTTACCCATGTTAAGGCTAAAATAGTAATTTATGATAAAGTATTGTGAATTAGGAAAATGCACGTCATGCATAAGTTAATTGTGACATACACATTTATTTTGCACATTCATATGATTGTACATGCATTCATTTGTATTTCCGGGTAAATTTGATTTATAAGTGAAAATTGTGGATTAAATTGGAGTGTATTAATTGTGATTTGGCAATTTCGGTATATTTTGGATATTTTGAATTTTTTGGTGAATTATTTGAGTTGAAAATTTATTTGGAGAATAATCTAATTATTTTGGATTTTTGGTGAATTTTTTAAAATTTATGAAAAGTTGGGGTGTTTTTAGATTAAAAAAATAAGAGACCAATTAAAATGTGATAAATGGCTAAATTGTATTGAGACAAATGATTTGTATATGTGGTAATAAGTGGTTGTTTGGGTTGAAAGACACGTGCATATAGATGCAAAACGCCACGTACTGTATGAATTCGGTGAAGCTTTCCTCTGTTGTTGTTTCTGCACACCGAAGTTTTTACAAAATACAGAAACTCTCTTTGCTTTTACAGCACCGAATCCAGTCCATATCTATTGTTTTATCACTAATTATTGTTGTTTGCTTGACCCACCGAAAGCTTTGTCTACTCTTCCTGTTGGAGTTTATGCCGGAAACAAGTAAGTTGTGCTTTCATTTTCATGGTTATAATAAGGATAAAGGACAAAGAGATGATGTTTTCATGCTTGTGATGGGTGCTTGCGTGAACGTTTTGGACTGTAAATCGAAAATGCGGAAAATATGTAAAAAGTGGTGAAAACCGTGAGTAGTGTTCTATTTTTAGGTGTAGTATTTGATCTTGTATTTGAGATGAAAAGAGTAAAGTTATATGATGAAATGAAGATTTGGATGAAGTTATTGTTGGATATTAAAATATATGCAGAATGCAGAAACATATATGCAGTTAAACATGCTCTGTTTTTGTTATATATATGTAAATGTTTGGGAAATGTTAGGTATGGATTTATGTGAAGTTAAAGTTAAAGAAAGCTTAGAGCATAATGAGGAGTTGCGTTTTATAGAGTAAGATGATAGAAAACGTGGACTGAGGAGGGAAGAAAGAAATGCAAAAGTTAGAAAAAACGTAGTAGAGAGAGAGAGGAAATTTATGAAACTTCGGATGTTTAATGTTTGAAGTGTAATTTGAGTCTAACTTGTTGCCAAGATTTTTCTAGATATGGAAATGTGGAATGTATGGTTTAGAAGTAAGAAGCTTAAACAAAACGAAAAAGGAAAGAGAAGAAGTGCAGTTTGGTGAAGAAGATGAAGGTCTGTGTTTTAGAGAGAGAAAGGGTGGTACTTGCTTGTATAAGTTTATGAATAGAGTATTTCATTGAACAGCCCTAAGTCTTTTGGCTATAACTTTTTCATCCGAACTCCAAATGACTTAAAAATTATATCATTGGATTCCTAAGACATTTTTCTTTCTCTCCATAAAAATTTAGAGCTATCTGAATTAAATTGAAAGTGATTGATAGGATAAAACTGTGGAAGTCTGTTGGAATGTTATGAACTGGAAAATTTTCATGAACATGCTTCAGTATTCTGATTATAACTTGATCTGTAGATTTCCAAATAAGTTGATTCTTTATTCAGATTAAACTAGAGATATATGTCTACAACTTTCTTGAAGAAGTAAAATTTTTGTTCTGTCTCTAAGATTTTCAAAATTGGCAGTAACTGAGTCTTAGCATAAGCTGAAGCACTACTAGTGACATAAATTATGTCTTGTGGTTATTGAATAAACTGTATTGATGTAGGCCGAATTAGACTGAGATGTCTTCACCAAAGTTGTAGCTTATTATCTTAGCTTTAAATTAGTATAAAGTTTGTAATTTTTGGATATCTAAGCTGAAATTTATGAGTTGTACAATTCGAGAGTATGATCACGTACTAGCCAAATGCTCAAATATACACAGTATGTGGTATTATGAGCATAACTCATAAAATACTCAATCAAATTGGATGATCTTGGAGTCATTATAAATTTAAGAAATTGGAGAACAACTACAGAAGGAAGTTTTACCTAATTTTTTTCATTTACCCTATCAGATTAATTATGTAAAGTTGACCCGAAATTATGTGAGTAGAAAATCTGAAGTGGTCAATTAGGTTATGAAATTGATTTTACATTGTTTTATTTTGGTCCAAATTATAAGTACCAAATGATATTAATGAGGGCTTTGATATCTGATTGATTTGATGATGAGAATTTTAATAAGATACTCGAAATTGTCATTGAACAATGCACTATGTATATTTTATTTATTTAAGTACACGTGCATAAAGGAATATGTTTTCAATTGTACAAAATGTGATATTTTGTAAATGTGTTATGTATGTTTTAGAAGAGCACATCGGACGCCAATCGGACATTGTCGGACCATCCAGGCAATAGCTTATTGGAGCATACTGTGAGTCAACCTAGATGATTTCCTAGGATTGATTTGATTTCAATTTAATTTGATTTATTACACTTCCATTATTATTGAACTGTTTGTGAGTTGTTTCTGAATTCCAGACTTAAAGTCCGAGGAGTATATATTTGGGCCTGTATTGGAAGTGTTCTGATTTGTTTGATAATTCTGATTGTATTATGCTATGTGAATTCTCAACGAAAGTTGAATACCGGACTTAGGTCCAATGACTGTGAAATCTTGCCTGAGCATTTGTATAAGATTGTGATATATGAGATTTTCTGAAATTGTTACATTTCATAGAATGCGTGCTCAGATAAAGGCATTTTGACTTGAGTTACCAGTATGATGCGCTTCCACGTAGAGCTTTGCTCCGTGCTTTCTGATTTTACACGTAGAGCTATGCTCCGTGATTTTGTTTGACTGAGCCCTATGGGCCAATATTTGTATAAGTTGTGATTGGCACTCGGTCACAACAATAAGAAAGAATGTGAGTCGCATGCATATGATATTATAAGACTGAAATTTATTGAATGATTTGCAAAGCTGAATGAGTGATAAATTGATGTGATTTATTTGCTATGGTTAGCAATGTGAACTGTGTGATCTTATGTTATACCATGTTGTGTGAACATATGGAATGTGTTTATACTCTAAATGAGTGTCTGTAAAATATGTATTATGTGTATGTGATCCGGTGAAATCATCAATGATGGTTTACTCATTGAGTTCGCAAAACTCATCAAAAATTGCAATGTGACTTTTCAGGTACGAGACAGGAGACCTAGTTCCTTAGCCAGGACTTAAGGAAGCTTTTGGATAGAGAAATGGCTCAGAGGTCTGTTAGTTGACCCCAGAAGTGCTGTATAATTATTTTGTAGTTTTGTTAGAATCTATCAGAGGTTTTGTACATATTTGTTTAATGGAGACAGTGTAGACTGTGTGAATGAATGCAATGAATGGTTTTAAAATTTGATGATTCCTGATTATGTTAGATGATGCCATGTGTAAGTTGGATTGTTTTTGCTCTAACAAACCATCATCATAGGGTAAGTACTTGAATATCCTACGGGTATTCGAGTATTTGCCTTATAGTAGTGAGATGTTGCACCTTTGCTCTCCGTGATGTATTTCCTCCACCATCATTCTTTATATCTCTTCTTAGTGTTTAATTCTTCGAATTCCTCATTCTCGCCTTGTGATGTCTAGATTGATGTGTCATCTACTTTCCGTCCACACTTTTCTCTCTTTTTGGTTTTTTTTTTAATTTCTTGGGATTGGGTACCTCAATCACACAAGAAAGGGTAACAATTCTTTCCGACAAAGTCAAAAAGTATATACATTACTAGGGATCCTATTAAGCTACTCAATGAAAAGATGCTATAGGGAGATAAATCCAAGTTCTATAGGCATGCTACTCTTTTCTAAGACATAATTCTAGAGTCTGATGGCTAAATAATAGAGACTATAACAATTCTTACATTTACAGGGATCTCCTATCTAGAAGGAATACAAATAAAATCAAATATCTCATCTCTAATGATGGAAGAGTATTTAATGACAGATCTAGGTTGTTGAACCATTTAGTGAATTACATTAAGTATTATTTGGATCCCCTACTAGAATCTCCTCAAATCCCAACTCAGTTAACTACATCATCCAAAAGTGAATCATAAATGAATAGATAGCTCAACCAACTAGGCTTTTCTTTGAAGCCAATATCAAGAAAGCCCTTTTTATTCGTAATCCTATTAGAGCCTTGAGACTTGATGTATTTATTGCCTTCTATTTTACAAAAGCTTAGGATTTTATCAAAATGTGTATATGAAATTATATGAAGGAGTTCTTCTTAATCTGAATAATGCTGAAAATATAGGATAAGACACACTTATGCTTGATTCCTATATCCCCTAACCCTAACTCCTGAATGTATTTTAGACCAATTATTTACGATAATACATTTTATTCAACCTAAAGTTAGTGTTTCTTCCATCATCAGTCCTTTTGCTTTCATCTAAAGGAGATAAATAAGAGACAATAACTTTCTTATCCTAGAGTTCCTCAAAAGCTATCTCACCAGAGGCCCTAATCATAATTGCATATTAAATATTAACTTCAGTAAGGCGTTTGACACTGTGAATTGGAACTTTATTCTTTATTCCTTGGAAGCATTTAGATTTCTGACACTTTTTAACTCTTTGATCAAGGAATATATCACTACTCCTTTGTTTAGTATCCTTATCATTTGTGAGCCTTCTCTAATCTTTAAATGAGAAAGTTAAATAAGGAAAAGTGACCCTATATCTCCATACTTACTGGAAGATTACAATTAATAACAATAGTTGTTGGAACCCGTTTCCGGAACCCAACTCTTAACGAACGAATCATAAATCAAAAAAACAAAGAAAGTGGCGGAAACGAAAGAACGAATCATAAAGCGAAAGTCAAGGTGAGCGAAAATAAATGCGAAATCCGAAGAAAATCATATCGGATCAAAAACGCGCGGAAACGAAAGCTTAAGGAGCCAAAGAAATCGAAACACAAATCGAATCGGAAGCGAAGGAAATCGAATTGGCTCGGAATCAAAGCAACCAAACGGTTCAATTTTCGACATCCGAATAATGCAAATATTTTACAGAAATGTCGTGTTGGAAAACTAAAAGACGATCCTGATCTAAACCGATCCAATTCAGTATAATTGTTTTTTTCATTCAATATCAATCAAAGTGACTTCAATATCCAATTGAAATCATTCACATATATATCACCAATTCAAACCATAAACAAAAGCACTTCGATTATTTCTCAAACACCAGTATTATCGGACCTCCTGTCCGGAACCCATATCACATTCTATCACAATTAATCATATTCATATACAATTCATATCCCATAATCATACACAAATTTTGTAACTCGATTCAATACACAAATCCATAATTCATACACATTATGAATTAATGCTTACAAAAATCTTAATGGCATTCCAAGCCATATACAGATCAATACCAAAAGC
>JAOTBA010000005.1:21494189-21509983 GCA_025629845.1 Erythroxylum squamatum
AAATCGTAGACGAAAGGCTAGGGTTATATTCTCATACCTGGATTACGGTAGAATAGTACCTTATATATGCTGTGGATGCTAGGTTTACGTAGATCATTGCATTTGCATGAGAGTCTAACTCCTGAAAGGCCGAATGGGCCGCGATCTTGCGAAAGTGAGCCTGGGCCTAACGCAGCCGGCCCAACCAACTTAGTTAACTCATAAAATTATTTCATCTTTATTTTAAAATGTCTTAGTGATCATGGGTTTTACGTGGAATATCACTGCATTTCTGCAATCCGCTTCCAGCTCCATGGCAATTGAAATTGACCTGGACAACTGAAGATTTTATTAGAATAGTTATGATATAACAAAAACTTTTAACAATTTATAAATCATTAATTAATCCACGTAACAATGATTAATTATGATAAAATTTTGTTACAGGTCATGGTTGACACAGCTGATGACTTTCAAGATTGGTAAGGACTTCCAGAAATGTTTTTCTACCCTAGGTGGCTTGATTCCGTGTCAAGGGGGTCGTGGTCACCGGGTACGTCCTGGCCATATGGTTTCAACCAGCATATAGCTACTGGTTCCAATATGCCACAAGGTCAACCCAAGGAAACAGATGCAATGCCTGTCTGCTGTCTCAACCAAGTGCAGTCATTCAGCTTACACTTGATAAATACATGTTAAAGATTACATAGATTACATCCTGGAACTGCATCACATTTAAAATGACACTGTATAACTAGATTGGAACATAAAAAAATTTACGCGAAATCACATATCAATTTAGCTGAAAAAGGAAGAAGAGCTGCAAGATATGGAAAATGAATGGTTTATCTTCTCGACATTAAGAAGTCACACACTAACTACCATGTAAATACAAGCAGCTGCAGTTTTTTATCATGTAGTTTCACCACAGTATTTACAACCAACTCAACCCGCCTTCCACTTTTGGCAGACCGTCTTTTGTCAATACAAGAACCTCCAGTGAACTTGAAATGCTCTAGACTTCAACAATTCTGTGTCCTTAAGTATTGTGGAGGTAGGGATGGACACCTCTCATTCATATGGGGATAAGGATCCATCGTGTTGTACCCTGGCAGTTCCATTCGGTACTTTCCGCGAATCTGACAAAATGGGAGCTTCATGTTGTCCGCATCATTGCACCACTTTGGTAGGCGACTTGAGTTGCTTTCGAAAAACCTAAGAGAGTATGCATCCTTGATCTGTATTTTTAGCAGAAAAATTAATTAATGACACAAGTACTAGGTTAACAGCCTTGAGAGGTGAGACGATTGCCATACTACTTACCACTAGTAATCAATTTCAAGGACAAACACAAACAATGTTCAACAATTAGAATTGTTTTCAATAGCGGTAACAAGAAAAATGAAGGTCAACATCAATTAGCTAGCCATTGCATCTCATTGAGAGAAAAATAAACATAGAATTGTTGAAACTACTCTCCATACGTAATTTATGATCATAACATGGCACCAGAACATTAGCTCCTTTGACCAAAGAAGGGTCATGAAGGAAACTACTTTTGGCTGTCATTACAATGCATAAACGGTAAACAATAGATATCAACCTTTTGTGCATCCACTATTATCTATACGTGAGTTTTTTAACTTTTACTTATTCTTCATGAAAGAGATTTGGGTGTGCACGTGAGTGTGTAGGTGTGAGTGCTGTGTGTTTCTACAAACTTTCATCCAGTAGAAATCCAAACAGCAGCTGTTTCCACAGATTACATCTTGTATAACATAACTAAAAAAAAAAAAAATCAGATACTTGTTTCAAACCAAACAATATCAAATCAGGCTTTAAAGACTAACCGTAAACTCAGTCACTTGAATGGAGCTTGCAATTGGATTAAAAAGGCCAGCTTCTTTGTACAATTCAAGAATAAAAGCAATACATGAGGTTGACTTCCCATCAGCATATACCCAATCATCCTGTTCTGGGATTGTCAACAGTTCACCAAAAGAAGATCCACGCTTCTCAACTTCTACCAAGACGTCAGACAGATTCAGACCCTGCAGAATAGTTAAAGGTTTTAAAACAGAAAAAATGTTTTAAAAAGTTTACAGCAGACTAGTCAAATCACTAAATTGGCAAGCCCAAAAGTTCAACCTGTTATGCTTGACAAAAATCTGAATATCAAAAGAAAAGGTCACCAAAAAGCATTATTTAAACAACTTTTGGAACATAAAAAATGTTTCAGATGATACAGATGATCAATTAAAGCATACTAAAATGGTGGTGAATGATATTAAAAGTAATTTAATAATAATAACAAAATTTGATAAAACACCAAGTACCTCAGTTCCAAGTCGCTTGTTCAAGCCTTCATTCCAAAGGTTAGCAGCATATGCAGGTTGCATCTGACTCCAAACTGTCATAACTGAAGCAACCTGTCAAATCACAGAGCTGATGGCATTAAAATAATGCACGCTACAAAATTTGGATCTTAATAGAAGCATGCTAGGTACTTAAAAGGCCAATTTTTCAAGATGAAATATTCTTTTTATTAATATCACAAACCAAAATTCCTGATAGATTTACAGTTGCATCGCAATTGGATCTATCTAGAGATGAAAAGCATAATGGTAAAATTCTTACAAATTCATAGAACCAAGTAAATAATATTTTTCAATATAGCATCTCATGGTCTCCTTCACATATTTCTTGCTGGAAGATGTCATATATGGCTTAACTGATTAGACAACAGGAATAGAAAAAGGCAATCTGCATTTTAGAAGTCTGGCATGCGTTTACATAGTTTAACCAACGACAAACTTTGAACTTATGGAAACATCTGCAGGTATGTCATGTATATTTTGTTTTTTCAAACATAAAAATTTGGACTAGCTTCAGCTTAGCAAATAAATAGGAATCTACATGGGAAAAAAGTGTGGATTGAAACATAGTTGAGAGAGAGAGAGAGAAAGGGAGACAGGGAGAGAGAGAGAAGCCACCTTTACAACAATCAAATGACATAATTAAAATGTAACAAGGAGAAAAATAATGAAAGAAAAAGATACCGCAGCAGCGAACTCAAGCAGGAAACTTAGCAATTCAACATGGAGTAACCCATACCAGGTGAGCATCCAATGGCGGAGGATAGTTATCATCTAAAGTGTCTATCCAGCTGAATATCATGTTATGATACCCATAAGGTTTACCGTTCATGCTTAATGCATACTCCCAAGCAGCAGTTTCGTTGAACCTTGCTCGCACATCAGGATGCAAAGGAAGTAAAGCAATGTGGGGATTGGAATCATCCTTATTCAGCTCAAAGTCCCACCATTCATCCCATGATAACAAAGCAATTATGTCTTCACCCTGCACAGAAGTGGGGTAAAGTAAATAAAAATAAGAAAATGACCCTTTGTGCACAACACCCTAACTCAGAAAATCAAAAACATTTGAGCACTAGCAGCTGAATTTCTGATTTCATACTGAAAACAAAGTTCCTCGTAATTGAATAGAAGAGATAAAGTTTCAGACACAATCCTAGCATTAGGGAAAATTGAAGAAAGGCTTAAGCAAATCTTCTGACGGAAGCAAAATAGCCCCAATCAATTGATCTTCCTATCAAACAATAGGCTTCTATGGTCACTTGTTTTAGACAAGAATACCAACACATAAATTCCTTTAGGAGTGACTGGAGCCAGAAACAAGGGATCATATTGAAAGAATTAAATTCAGCATAATAATGCATGGCAAGGAAATTTGCAAATCAGTTAGGATTGACTTCCAGCTTGATCTGTTTGTTTAGGAAATAACTTCAGCTTACAATAAATGTGTAAAACAGGTACGGTACCAGCCACTGGTGCATCCCTACAAATGTTATTATGTAACAAATCAAAGTTGTCAAACAGTTGCTTAGCATCATAGGTACAAACTTTCTCCAGAAAATTTATATAGTAAGGTTCACATTTTTTATATAATTATTACCAAAAATAAAGAAGAAGAAAATTTATGATTAAAGGTAACCAAGATGGAATTACCTGTTCATTTTCATGCCCTGACTCACCAACCCATAACTTTCCATCATGATCTCTCAGGCAAACAGCGGTATGACCTGCATAAGCCCCACTGACCCACTTCTCCAGAGTTTCAAAACCACCCCACCTCCCTCGGATTTTTGAGATTGCAAGGAAATCTCCCGAGTGAATATCATCGGCAGTGAGATTAGTCACCCAGGGTTGAGGACGCTGCTCAAACGTAGCCCCCATGTGCTTATTTAGGAATCTAAGATTAGAATTCTCGCCCCATCCTGTATTTGTAAACAACGGGAAGACATCCCACAGAGCTTGAAGGGTTCCAAGCATCCCTGCTTTCATCAGAAAAATTGAGACTCCCCTGTTCTTCACCTGATGTAGTTTGAAAAAACCACATAGGGAACTCATAACTATTGAAATCAGAAGAAGTAATCAAATAATTTGCAGCAATTGAAGGTGTTAACTTACATACTCATACTCTGCTTTTCCTTCCCACTCTTTGAAGTCTAAAGTATGCTCTCGAGATAGAAAATAATAATCCCACGTCACACGATATGGAGTAGCAAAAATATAAAGATCCATACATGTCCAACTGTGAGCTTTATTAACCTGAGTACCACATGGAAACACTAACAATCACTGCAAGATCAAGAATTGTAACAACTCTTTGAGAAGAACAATTCAGACAACGATGCATGAAACGTGTCCTCGCTGCAAAAGTTATAAGTAATGAAGAACGGCCTCCTCATATATGAAGTCTAGCTACTAATCAATGCTGTTCTTATCAAAATTCATACAGGGTGCATCGCAATTAAAGGCAATCAAGAGAAAGTAGTATTAGAATTTTGAAAGAATTAAAACTAGGAGAAAAGCACGCTATCTATCGGAAGTTCAATTCCAGCAGCACGTTTGAATAACTCAAGTGTTAGTATCCTAATTAGCTTCGTGGCCAAAATAAAATCTATAATCCACATAATACCATACATGAAATCAGCAGTTCAGAAGCACCACTTACAAGAGCCCCTAAAACAAACTTGAAGAAATCATTGGCAAAATTAAACCTTGTACGACTATTAACTAGCTCAAACCCACAAAATTTGATCTCCCAACTTTTACATGTCAAGCAATCACCCAAGTTAGTGAATTACTAAAGTCAAATAACAAAGAAGCAAAACAATCAATTAACTCCGGATACAATTTCAACTCCTGTACATACGATGGACTATTCCAAATTCATTAAAAATTTGCAAAACAAGCAAAACAAATAGGGAATCCTCTAAATTTCTGAAAAAACCAGCCAAGCCCAGAATCAGAAACACAGGAAAGAACCCACAACAAGCAGACCCATTTAACCTTGCTACCTTAATATGAAGAGTGCCACCACCAAACTCAGTGCCACTCTCGTTATGAAACTCAAACCAAGCCTCGTTCTCGTAAAAACACGCCCCTTTCCAGTCGATAGTATCATTTTCGGACGTGGTGGCTCCAACAAACTTGGGCAAGAGGTCAACAGCACTATTAAGATAGTTGAGGATTGGCCATGAGGCTTGTCTGGGCAACAAGGGAAGTAAATCCTCGGGATGAAGTGGTAAATCCACTGCTTGAGTGGCAACCACCACGAAGAAGAAGAAGAAGATGGTGAGAGTGAGTGTTGTTTTTCTAGAGGAAAGTGGCTCCATAATTCTCGGAGAGATGTACAGACACAAGCTCTCCTCAATGTCTCGTAGGTTGTTTCAGTCCGTGTCTCTGTATGTGAAGAAACTGAGAACAGAAGATATCTACCGTTTCGTTGAGTCCAGATCTTCTCTCCAATATTACGGTAACTTATTATGTCCAATAAATCTCAGCTATTTATTTATATAGGATCCGTATAGAGCTCACGTGGATTCCACAAAATAAATGGCTAAGATTCTATTAGACAGAATAAGACAAAATAAAACTGAAACGAAGATGTGGTTTTCGTTTTGTTGCCTCGAAGACATCGGGTATGTCACTACCGATGCTTTTTTATACATATAATTTTACGAAGCAATTTTACGTTGAAAAAAGGTTAGTGAACTTATCGGAATAAGATATTTATTTTAAAAGGTAGACCGAAAATTAGATAAAAATATTAAAACTTTAAAGATTTAATTAGATATTAAATTGTTATAAAATTAGTTAAAAATTGAATAAAAATAAAAAATTTAAAATTATTGAAAAATGATCTTTATTAACAAAAAATTTAAAATTTAAATAAAAAATTAAATAAAAATTAATTAATTAATTTTAATTTATAAAAATAATCGATTAATTAATAAATTAGTTAGTTTCTAATAATAAAGATTATTAAATTAAAAATTATCTGATTTAAAATTTTATTTAAATATTAATATCTAAAATTTGACCAATTTAAAATTTTATTTAGATAGTTACGTATTTTAATATCTGAAGGCATGAATATTGTTCATAGTTGCCTTACCTTTCTTCATTCTCAAATCAAAAGTGTCACAGATAGACCAAATAGAAATGAACAGACAATCATCTGTTCTCAACCAACTGTATATATCTGTACACACATCAATCACCCAGTTCCTAACTCGATCCACTCATGGTATGTTAAGCATAATTATTACATGTAACGCTTTCTCAGCCCCATTATAAAGTCATCTGTATTTATGTGATTGATTAACTCCTCTAATACAGTTTTACTCTCAATCTAAACTATTCTTTATTGAATGCTACTGTTACGTTGGTTCTAATTATTAGACGACATGCATTTATAGAAGTCTTCTCTTTTTTGAAAGGATTATAGAAGTCTTCTCTGTAATACGTATATACGCTTATCAAATAAGCATAAACTATTCAACCATTACCAATAAACTCCGGCAAGCATCTCAAGCTTTAGTAAAGAAGGACCATAAAAAGATATGGATTATGTCAAGGCTTAGAAAAATGATAGGAAACAGATGTTTTCTAGTAAGATACAATAAAATCTCGTTTAGTAATAATAGACAAAGTAAAATTATAGGGAGCATATGAATAGCTATCATAGTATGTTCTCATTAATATGCAGTTTAGTAAAATGGAGAGGAAATGTTCTATTTGAGAATAGTAGAAGAAATCTATTGTATTAATTTTCTCAGCTTAGAACTCTTATTTAATAATGCATAAATTGTACAAGCAATCATATGCATGTATAAATTGATTATCTAACAAAAAGTTATTAAATTTTCCAATGTGTAAATATGTCACTTGTAATTAGCTTGATGACTGTAGGTATTACGAAGACTGAACTCCCAATTTGCACTTAAAAATGAGTCAAAGTCTAAGTATGATAGTTGAACGTTCGTTATTTAACTCAACCTTACCGATCCTTTTGTGTTTAACATGTTTCACACAAAGGGCAAAGTAAACCAACATGATTCACTAAGCTAACAAAAAAAAATAGATTGTAATAAGAAGAGAAAGATACACACAAAGCTTCTATAGCAAAATTGTTAACTTTTATATTACTCACAATTGATGCAAATAGTACAAAAGCTCCAACTCTTTTAATGAATGAAGCCTTTGCTAAAAATAAGCTATTTATGAGCTTTTTCAGACTTGTTGGGCAAGTAAACAAATATGTGGGCATAAGGGCACTAAGCCACTAACTTTGTTGGTGGTTGACATCTCTAACTATTTTAGGCACTATTTTAGTGGGTAATTTACATAACTTACCATTAGCCCATGTTTAAGTAAAAGATATAGGTGATAAATGAAGGTAAGACACATCATCTATGTTTTTTGGTCATGTCCTCCCACTTCTTTGATGATTTATTCTATTAATTTTGTCACATCACCTATGATCTTCATCCAAAGGTAAAAGTTAGCCAAGTTATGAGTCAATCTACACATGATCTAACCAATACATGTATATGGTTTAGTCCATACATCCATAGTTCATCATTTGAGCACTAATTTGTCCTCAGTGCTACTAAGGAAGTCTAAGGCAAGTCTAACTTGCCCAAGCCTACTCGATCAATGCCCCACATCCATAAAAGGCTATTAAGTCACCTTGGTTACTTTGGCATGCCTTCCTCATACCTAATTGATGTTAGAAGTTAGTCAAGGCCCACTAATGGCTAGAAAAATGTTCCTGCAATGTTAAAGGGCTAGCAAACCATGCTCACTAGATGAACCTGACACCTTTATTGAAACAAATTGAAGTTAGTCATTTACATGGTCTTCGAATAGCCACAAGGTAGTGTCTTTCTCCTAAGTAGCCTCTGTGATTGGTTTATTTTTCTATTAATCAAGAACTCGATCTTCTGATTATTCTAAAGCTAGCTTAATGTTTAATAATCCAAAATCTTCTCAATTTAATTCCTTACCACTGATGGAGGTATCTTTACTTGAATACTCTTTGGATCTGTTAAATGATCATGATATGCTTTGAGGAAACTAATATGAAATTTGGATGTACCTTTATTTGCTCAGGTAATTTTTTAATATGTAATATGTTTATACAGTTATCAAATATGTAATTTTTTTATAAAATAATTTTTCCAATAATTTCAATTTGTTATTAGTCCATACATCCATAGTTCATCACTTGAGCACTAATTTGTCCTTAGTGCTACCAAGGAAATCTAAGGCAAGTCTAACTTGCCCAAGCCTACTCGATCAATGCCCCATATCCATAAAAAGCTATTAAGTCACCTCGGTTACTTTGGCATGCCTTCCTCATACCTAATTGATGTTAAAAGTTGGTCAAGGTTCACTAATGGCTAGCAAAATGTTCTTGCAACATTAAGGGGCTAGCAAACCACGCTTACCAAATGAACCTGACGCCCTTATTGAAACACATTGAAGTTAGTCATTTACATAGTCTTCAAATAGCCACAAGGTAGTGTCTTTCTCCTAAGTAGCCGTTGGGATTGATTTATTTTTCTATTAATCAAGAACTCGATCTTCTAATTTTTCTAAGGTCAGCTTAATGTTTAATGATCCAAAATCTTCTCACTTTAATTCTCAAACTATTTCCTTACCACTGATGGACCCCTCTGTACTTGAATACTCTTTGGATCTGTTAAATGATCATGATATGCTTTGAGGAAACTAATATGAAATTTGGAGGTACCTTTATTTGCTCAGGTAACTTAAGTCAATATGCTACATTTCTAACCTTTCTAAGGATTTCAAATGGCCCATCATACTTTGACAATAATCATCGACGCACCTACTTGGTACTAATTTTCTTCAAAATTTGTGAAGTTTAAGAAGTAACTTACCCCTAATATCAAATTCAAGAGGTGTTCTCTTTTGATTCATATACTTCTTCATTCACTTAGAAGCTTTACAAAGACTATCCATTGCTTGATCTAATAACTATATTTCCCCTTGCAAATCAATAGACAACTAGACATTTTCCTTTTTAACATTTTTTGTACTATCTCTAAAAGGGTATGGGGAAGCTATCCTAAAAAAACCTCAAAGAGATTCTTCTCCATAGCTGACGATCTATATAGGTTATAATAAAACTGGGCAACATCAAGTAAACTTAACTAATTTTGTTAACTTACACTTACATAATGTCATAAGTATTCCTCCAATAAGTTATTGATCCTTTTTATTTGGCCATCTATTTTTTGGTGATTTGTAGTGGAAAAATTCAATTCACACCCTATCATGTCAAAGAGAGACGTCCAAAACTGGTTAGTAAATTGGGCATCTCGATTACTTATAGTGTCCACTAAAATTCCAAAGTGCTTCACCACATTTTTGTAAAAAAGCTCTACATTACCATCCGAAGGACATGAAGCTAAATTTGGCATAAAGGCTACGTACTTGAAGAACCTATCAACCACTACCATGATTAAGGCCATGTTGTCCACCATTAGAAACTCGCCAATGAAATCCATCAATACTGACATCTGTGGTTTTTCTCAAAATAGACAGAGGTTGCAATAATCCTGCCTCCTTTCTTTCAAGCTTATCTAATTGAAAAACAAGGCAAGTTTTGACATATACATATATGTTGTTCTCCATCTTTGACCAATAGTGAGAATGGGAAAGGAGTGTGAACATCCATTGAACTCTAGGGTGATTAACCTACTGTGAGTCGTACGTATCCTTTATTAATTTTTTTTTCACAAGGCTTTAAAACTTGGCAAGTACAACTAGATATTCTTTATCTTCAACATTCCATCATCATCAACTTAAAATATCCACATAACACCATCCTTCACTTATTGCACAATTCGACTATAGATGCTATTAAAAGGAGTCAGCTAGTTTGATTTGCTTTAATAGGTCTGATTTTGCTCGAGTGATAGCATATACGGCTATAAAGATTTCTTTTGACTCAATGCATTAACCACATTGTTATGCCTCCCTAGTTTATGCTCTTATACAAAGTCATATTTAGCAAGAAACTTATATAAAAATTGAAAAACATTTTTGGGTCTTGAAAATGATCTTAACAACATTATCTGTACAGACAACAAACCTTTTTCACAATAGGTAGACTCACTAAGCTTCTAGGTAATGAACCACTGCCAATTTCTCCTTCTCATGGGTTAAGTATCATTGATTAACATCATTGAGCTTGTAACATTCGAAAGCAACATGATGTACTTCTTGCACCAAGATCATAAATGTTTTTCTTTCTGAAGCATCTATATACACCTCGAATGGGAGATCAAAATTAGATAGCTTTAGTATAGCATCACACTTTTATAGGGCATATTCTTAAACATACCGATGATATTTGAGAACATATTCTACGAGGGTGGCATGCTAGAACAGTCAAAACAATCGAAGCTCATTACAATTTTTTTTGGAAAAATAACACATGCATATGCAGAAAATCAATAATGGAACTTTCAACCTATTTTATTCATAAATATTTTCAATAGTAGTGTTACAACCATTATACATATCATCAAAATTTCAATAGCCACTTAGGGCCATTACAGATATAAAATACTTGTAGTCACAATGTCATTACATTACAAAATCATTTACATACACATTGTAAAATACTTGTAAATACATATTTTGATACAAAAATAAAGAAATACAAATGCATACGCAAACTAATCCCAACTTCTATCTCTTACTTGAATGTAGTGGCTAGACTCTAATTTGTCTAATTGGGGATCTTCTCTAAGCCTAAAAAATATTGCAAATTTTGGGTTGAATTTTGCGAACTCAGTGAGTGGACCATCCTCGATGGCTCACTTGATCACATAACAATCAATTCATATAATCACATAATTCACATCACTTCATCAATTCATCGTATTGAGTCACATACATTTCATATTCACTTAAAACATATAACACATTCAGAAATCAATCAAACTATTTAAATCATACATATCAGATGCATATGCAGTGCTCATGAGACTTACTTTTAATTGTTACTATTGTGACTGATAGCCTATAACTGTCCCGTATCAATTGTGGATACCAGGCTCATTGATAACTGTCCCGTATCCCTTGGCGATACTGGGCTTATTATATATAGTGAGCCTTTGGCTCTTAATCACATTCTGAGCTTTAAGCTATTTTTCACTTTCTGAGCTTTAAGCTCTTTTTCGGTGGCTACTCTGGTCACAACAGCCTTTATATTTCATACATTCATGTAATGAAATGCATCACATATATTCAATCAATCAAAAGTGCTCAATATTATACAGTCATATTCACTATCGCATTCTCATTCACATTTATCATCGGACCTTGTCCCGACATTCAACATATACGTTGAGAATCACTTATTTCATTCATATGCACATTCACATTTTTCTTCGGAACTTGGTTCGGCATTTAACAATCAAGTTGAGAAAACCCATAGTCAGTCCAATTCACATTCAATGAGAACTTCCAATATTATTCATGTATCAAACGCTTCAGACTTTCAAAGTCCTAAATCAACACAATCACATTCACAAAATAATTCAATACATAATTTAAACAAGACAATTATTTAAAGCAAGACCATCTAGGTCGACTCACAATACGCTTTAGATTAGCATATGCTTCCTTAATTTGGAAACGTCTGGATGAGGATGTTCTATCCTGTGTATCAACATCATGCAATACACACATTACTAATTGCACAATCACATAAACATTCAATCATACACACACATATATATATATGTGTTATGTATAATGCATGCTCAATGACAATCCCGGGTATATTATCTAAACTCACATCTTATACTCATTCTCATTTCATAATTCATATACGTCTAATTGAACTTAGGTTTAGACTTCATTTGTACATGATCAATCTAAGTTCACCATTCAATCCTTATCCTTTGTATGCGTCTAGGTTATTCTTAGGCTTACACCTCGAGAAAACTTGGTTATTCTAATATCATAACTCAATTTTTTGTCATTTCTTTTCTCACATTATATGCTCTTATAATACCTAATTCTCATTCATATTTACTTATTACATATTACTCAACTCCTTTGAATCATAACTATAATCATATGAACATCTTCATTCATATTATCCTCATGCCTTTGGTACTTTGATATCATCAATTCATTCACTAAGTTATAACCCCAATTATCACTTCATACATATTACACATTAGTCACTTAATCCAAGCATCATTCTAGGTCCAATTCAAGCTCCATCCTAGTCTAAATTAAGCCCAAATGGCCAGTGAATGTCTGTTGGGCGGACTTTCATGGGTTACTTATAGAAATGTGAAAATTTAACCCTCTAGACAGTAAAATCTCTCCTCGAGGGCTCATTTAAGTTGTAGAGCTTGAAGTCCTCTTCGAAAGCATATTTAAATGACCTCAATCCGAGATCCACAACAAAATTTATTTCTCTTGCCCCAAAACCTATCCAATTGCATCCTTATTTTCCATATTTCTAACTCTTTACTTACTACATTCACGACCTTATGCTTGGTTTATCATTTCTAGTTTAATTATTCATCATTTCCCCATCATTCATAATTCCATTTCAACTCAATATCATCCATAAACAAATTGTAGTCCATGATTGATCATGAACACTAAAAACAGAACATATACATATATACATTCATCATCAACTTTCTGCTCATATTCATCTTCATTTCCACCTTCATTTCACTTCTAACTATCACCTTAACTCATCTCATTTCAAGAACATAACTCAACATCTTGGTTAACATAACTTTAACTTTCATTATACCCTTAATTTACAACTCATAACATCAACATAACAACTCATCACTCATGGTTTTTATACTCTCAAAACAAAACACAAGCACATGTATTCATCCATCAATTCACTACACCCAGTACTTAACTTCAAATCAAATTTTGAAACTCTTTAAGACAGAATTTGAATTTTATATCTTCACGAAAAATGTAGCCATATGTCTCTAATTTATTCCAAATTAAATATCATCCCATTTGGATATCTACAGATCAATTTATGGCCAAAATATTGATGCTTATCCAATGAAAATGTTATAGCTAACATATTCCAACACACTTTAAACACCATTATCATTTTGTCTCTAAATTTCCATCCTAATTCTTCTCTTTTCAAGACACTACACTTGCCTTTTCTTTAACTTCAATACTCAATCCAATCCATTTCTAAAACAACCATTGACCCATGTTTTTATACATCAAAAATAGAACATGAAAATATCCATTCACAAATCAATTTTTCTACACTTCTTTCTACATCATTTTTGGATTCATTCTAATTCTAAATCATCTCCACATCAATTTATGAATCATTAATCATCATAAACACAAAAACAAGATATGAATCTACCCACATTTCTCATTCACGTTTTAGCATGAACCCATCCTCATTTTATGATCATTTAGCTCTTAACTATCATCAAAACATGTTTTATTCAACAAATCATGAAAAGTAATGCTTAAGACTTACTTGTTTAAGCTTCAAGATCTTCAAATCACTCTTAACCCTATCTTCTCCCATGCATCCCACGATCATCATCTTGTCAAAGTAGAATAGGTGGGTTTTTTTATCAAGAAGAAATGATAGCAAGAACCTAGTGATGGAAAGGTTCAACTTTGATGCTTGGAGAAGAGAGTGTCATAAGAAGGAGAGGAAGACGAAGAACATGAAGATGAGAGAAGCTAACGTAATTAGTAAGTGAAAGACCAAAGTAATAAAAATCGTGATTTAAAACAAGTTGTGTGGCAAGTGACTATCACTTGCCACGTGTCAGTTTCTCATGGTCCTCTTTTGGTCTTTTAATCTACTAGTCCATTTGTCTCTAATTTTCAACCCAAATTTCTCCCAATTTTTAATGACGCTTGTCATTAAATCTTAATGTCACTTATCAAAATTTCTATTGCCATTTGAAATTTATTTCTACTATCATTTATCAATTGTTTTGCCACTTGGCATTTTTCTGGTCCAAAAATACCCATTAATTCCAGAAAATTCTCATATGTTACCAAAAATTCTAATTGACTACTTATACACTCCAACTCAATTTTTAAGAAACATAATCCATAATTCACATTATAATCGCATTAAAACAGTCATTTATACCCAAAAATGTTAAATGAGTGCATAAACAATTCATTGTAATATGTGCAATAATCAAATTCACATGTGTGTATGCTAACATTATGTATGAGCATGAAATGCATTTTTCTAATCTCTCATTACTTTTTCTCAATTACAGAAATCTAGGGTTCTAACCCTTAGTATGGAAACGAGATGTTACATTTAACACAGGTTCGATTGAAATGATAACTTTCAACTTCTTAAAGGCTTCTTAACATACCTCTGAGTATCATTAATCTTGTTTCTTCTTTAACAAATTTTCCAAAGGCACTGTCGAGTATCCCACAATGAAACAACGATAGTAGTTTGCCAAGCTAAGAAAGCTCCAAAGTTCTTTCACCATTTTCTAAACCTGTTAATCAATAATTGCTTATACCTTTTTCGAATCCATCCACACTTGGCCATTGCTCAATAAGTGTCCCAAAATTTTGATGTCTAATTGGGCAAAATCACACTTTTCATCTTCATAAAGAGGTTATGTTATCGTAACTGCTCAGATGCCTTTCTTAAGTGTTGTTCATTTTCTCGTATAATAGTGTTGTACACCATAATATCATTTAAATAAACTACCACAGTCATCCAAAAAGCCATAAAGCATATCATTCATCAAGTTTGAAAATATGTAGGTTCATTTGCCAAACTAAAATTCATAACCAAAAATTTGTAAGTCATATGGAGTTACACACATCGTCTTTTTCTTGTCATCCTCAATAATCTGCACTTGTTAATACCCACTTCACAAATCTAACTTTATGAACATTGTAGCCCTTAATAATATATACATAAAGTCTTGAACTAAAGGAACAACGTTTTTATTTTTATGGTTACCTTGTTCAAGGCTCGATAGTCTACACATATGTGTAAGGCTTTATCTTGCTTCTTGTAGAACAACATTGGAGCACCATATGAGGCTTTGGATGGTTAGATGTAACCTACTTCCTTCCAGCAATTCTCTAAGTCACTCTGTAACCATACCAATTCCAATGGTGACTTCTTATAAGGGGCACAGATAGGAGGAGTTACACCTAATATCAACTTGATCTTATGATCAATTTTATGACGAGGAGGGAGACTTTTTGATAACTCTTTCAACATTATATTTTAAATTCCCTCAATATTTTTGCAATAGCATCCAAACCTTCTACCATATGGTCTGTTAGAGTAGTGCCCTAAAGGCAATCTCCTTTAGAGCGTTTTGTACATTTTTATGTATAAATAAAGAAAGGCATTTTTCATTAATTTGATATTCATTA
>JAOTBA010000005.1:21519248-21537002 GCA_025629845.1 Erythroxylum squamatum
GGCGCAGCGGAAGCGTGGTGGGCCCATAACCCACAGGTCCCAGGATCGAAACCTGGCTCTGATAAAGAGTGGCTTCCCTTACACGGTCTGGATTTTTTTTCTCTTTATCGTTTCCTCTGAATATTCCTTCCTTGAATGAAATTATACATCCATTAAAGTTAATTGACAAATAAGTTTAGCTAAAGGGTTTGAGGCCCGATTAAAGTTAATAGGTTGAATTGATCGAATATTAAACTTTTGAATTTTAGAAGCTTTTTGAAAATTTTTTAGGTCAATCCCTTAGAGTACAAAACGTTTAGATAATATAACAAGATATCTTTATTCAACTATTTTTAAACAAGAAGTACATTTTAAATCTTAGCATTTTTATCAAAATATAATTTGAATCTTAACGTTTTTGAAACATTCAATTTGAATCTCAACATTTTCTAAACATTCAAAATAGACTTTAAGTAAATGAAAATTTTGATGGGATTAACCATTTATCAAGTAAAATCACATATCCATTGTTAATGTGTCAATGTTTATTCATTTTTACAATAGGTTTCACCATCACGTAGACAATGTTTGTTTCATGACTAGTATTTTTTTTGGTCATAAATAGTGCATCCAAGATAAATAATGACATTCGAAACTCAAACTGTACTTTATTTTATTTGGCATCGGATAATATTATTCAACGACAGTTCGATGATCAAATTAGAAGTCAAAACGGGTTCATTTTGAATGTTTGACCATGAGTTGATCATGATCAAATTTTGACCCAAGAAATGGGTGAAAGTCAAACCAAAAAATATTAATGAAAATAAATGATATTAATTAAAATTTTTATGTGAGGTTGATATTTTTCTAATGGACATTATTTATTAAGAAGTAGAAAGAATTTCATTTTTTATATACATTAATGGGTATTATTTTTAGTGGGACTAAATAGCATTAATTGCCACCAAATAACATTAATTGTCACCTATTCACTCTCTTGATCCCAAAATTTCCGATAATCAACCCTACTTCTTTCTTCCTTACTTTCTCTCATTTTTTTTCTTCCATTTTCAAGCCAACTTTCTATATCTTTGACCCCTCCCCCCCCAAATCAACTATTAAGTACTAAATCATCAACCTAAAGTCCCTAAACTCACCATATTTACAATAATCTTGGGAAAAAGATGAAGAAAAAGTAGATGGGTTTTCTTGATGAATAACACCTGAAATTAACAAGGTAAGTTAATGGAGTTTTGGTTGCTTTTAGTACATGATTTTAGTATAGTTGCACACATTAATGACTAAATTAATTGAAGGGGAGAGAGAAAGAGAAAAAGAAGGAATAAGGAATTGATGGTGAAATTAAAGTTTATGAAAGCTTAATTTGAAGAATTGGACATCAATTTGGTATATATAAGAACAAATTTTTTTCCCTAAAAATTGTGTATTATTTAATTTAGGATTTTTGAAATAAAATTGGAGGTTTATGAAATTAATGTTAAAAATATTTAATTGAACGCTAAATGAAGTAGTATATGTGATTAATTGGGATATTTTCCTCAATTGACATACATTATAATTGAATTTGAAAATTTGATGCACATGTTATTTTGACTAATTGGTGTGATAAATATGTTTAGAATGTCATATGACAATAAGAAGTGAAAATTACTTTAGCCAAATATGGAATAACTTGAATTGGCTATTGTGAGACTATATCATTAAATTTCAATATAATTTAATTAGATTTGCCCTTAGTAAAATAGATAGGAATTGAAGGAATGTGATAAGGTTGACATGCCAATTAGGGAGTTAGCAGTACTGCGTCATGATATGTGTTACCAGACTGTATGGCTCTAAGAGCTCGGTTTCAGTGTAAGATATTTGATTTGTATTGTAGACTGTATGGTTTCGAAAACTCAGTCCCATATCTTAAAATCCTGCTTATCCGACTCAGCAATGCAATTCTATTGGATTTTATTTTGGTGCAATTATAGAAAAATATATAAATGCGTAACTAATGATTAAGAACTAATTGGAAGTATTATTTGTTTGTTAATTAAATTGTACAATTTATTGGTCATTATGTAATTAGATATGAATTAATATAATAGATACATGCTCGTATTTCATAAATTAATTTTAAATGCCTATTTATGCTTAGAAATAAATGAAGTTATTTATATTTGAAAATATTATATGTTATGCATGTTATGGTTGAATGAATTGAATTAGATGAGAAATGGAATAACTTGAACACCACTAAGCTAAGTTGTGTGGATTTCTTTCCGTGTGCAAGTTTTGAAGAAAATTAGAAGAAAGCTGTGGTGAATTTACTAATAGACTAGAGTCACATAGAGGATTTCGGAAGACTTGGAAATGTATATGCTACAGAATTATTATTATTTTTTGTTATGGCATGTACACATAAAGAAAAGAAGGATCTTATATAATTATATATAAAAGTCATGCAAGAAATTTGGTTTAAATGAGTTGAAATGTATTGGAAGATGGGCAAAATATTTTGTCAAGGAGTTTGACATGGAGATGGATAGTTGAGTAACATGCATGAGAAGTGTATTTAAGTTTCTTACAAGAGTTTTTAAATAAATATAGATGAAACCCTGCCAAAGTTTTTATAAAGTGAATAGTAATTGCTAGAATAATGAGGTTTTAAATAGAAAATTTTGCAATTCAAAATTTTAGGTATTTAACTTAGTTTCAAAATACTTGTGTCAAAGCCATCAAACTTGACTTTCGATGGTTTGACACAGGTTAGGAGGTATGGAATTTCCTAAAAATTGTTAGTCTGTAGTAGATGATGTCCACCAATTTCAGTTGTATAGGAGGCTTCATCGTACATAACAACAACTTGAATAGACAATACACAATTATATGTTTGAATTGCAAGAACTTTTGGATCAACTAGCACTTAGTGACCTTGTTTGGCCTAGTCCTGATGCTGCTGCACTTTACGCAAATCTTTTAGATCATCAATATATGGCATTTGCTTATGATTCTCAAGGATGAATTTGAACCCATTTGCAACTCTCTTCTTTATAGAGGAACTCTACCTAATATTGTCACTATCATTAAGGAGCTCATCTTAGAGGAAAGTCTCCTCAACATGCTCTGCATTGAAAAATTTGTCCCATCTACTGATATTGTCCTTGCAACTCATACTTTGTCTCAAACTTCTCACAACTTAGATATGAAGTTTTATAAAGCATCTTATAGATATTGCAAAAAACTCGAACATCACATCTCTGAATGTAGAAAATGACTCAAATAGAACTCTGGACAAGGTAATTCTTCCAAGTCTCTCTAGCCTGCTTCCACTGCTGCTGTTGCCACCAAGGGGCCAACAAAAAGCACCTCTTCCATATTCTCTTTAAAGGCCAATTTCCAGTCCCCATTATTCATGATATGCTCAATAATCTTTATAGAGCTTCATATTTTACTAAACTTGATTTATAAGCTAGTTATCATCATGTATGATTCCATCCCTTAAATGTATATAGAATTGCATTTTAAACACACAACGGCCATTACAAATAACTTGCAATTTCCTTTTATTTATGTAATACCCCATCCACATTTCAAGTTGTTATGATTGTTATATTTCTCCTTTACTTATGTAAAGTTTTGTTATTTTTCTTTATGATATTTTGAACTATAAGCTAAAATGGACCATTGACAGCCCATCGTAACACTAGTCAAAATAAACTAGATTACTACTATAGCAGTGGTGAGTTTAGGTCGATCCTGTGTATAAAGTTGTTGAAATGAAATTATTCAGTGTTTAGGTTTAGAAGGGGGGGTTGGTTTTTTAAAATAAGAAAATAAAATAGAGATAAAATAACTAACAAAAGCAAGTTAAAGAAAAATGTAAAAATGATAAAAGTGGAAAATTCAGTAGGGACCTGGTTCTTTGGTTTAATTTCGGCTTACACTCCTAATTAAACATATTTCATTAATTTGTTGTTCTCTTACTTTTCCTTGAACTATTAATCGTGGGTTAATAATTAACTCGAGTTTTCCCTTAGGTAGTGTTTAATTAAGATATGATCGTTAATTAAACCTAGCCACCCAATGACCTAGGATACAATCTCTAGATTTAATTGGGTAGTAGCATTATGAATTAGGAAAATAGATTAATCAAGACAAAAATCACATAAGATGTGTCATTTAATTTAGGCTATGTTATCCCTAATGATTACAAACCATTAGTCGCCTAGCTATGGATTCATACATGAACAACCGAACTATATGATAATACAATCATTCATATACAAAACCCAAATTCATATGCATAGGATAACATAATCAATTCATACAGAGAGTAAGAATAACAAACATAATGAAAAATATACTTAACCAGGTTCATCGGTGCCGATGTCACCTCCAAATTGACGTCGGGACTTCTAGCCCTTCATCTTCTCCATGAGTATCCAAGCATTAACCAAGAACACCTTTTTTTCTATGGAAAACTGATGAAAAATGAAGAAAATTATAGGTTTATTGCATCTATGCAGCCTTCCCCATTAATGTACAGTAATGCCCTTATTATTATTGACAGCTGACCCACCTTCAAGATGATTTGATTATGAATTCCTAAATGTTGTCTCAGTTCTCCATCTTGGAAATAAAAGATGAATAATGAATAAACTAGCTGATCTCCAACATTTGGTAGCTCACCTTAAAAACTGAAAGAAGATGATAATGAATGGAGTCCAAGTTGCTGTCCACTTTCCTCTCTCGGTTATTCTCCTTGTCCAGCTATCTCCTTGCCATCATACACATTCCATCCTTTATATAATAAAGAGCTAGGTCAAATGGAGTGGGGCAAGTGGCAAGAATCGAAGAGAGGAAGTTGCTCCACTCTCTTTCCTTGAAGTACAACCCCGTCCCCCACCCACTTCAGTCGAACCTCCACTCTCTTTTTACACCAGCTCTTGTCGTCACTTGCTTCCCCTCTTGTATTTATTTAGTAGCTACATGAGAAACAAGTGAGGTAGCTAGGTTTTTTATGTAAAATTGGACAGTTGTTATGTTCCCCTCCTTTAGCCACACATCACATACTTTCCTTTATTTTTACTCTTATTTTTCCACACTTCCTAGCAGCCAATACCTTGTCTTATTGCTCCATATTTTGTCCTATTGCTCCATACTTTGTATAACCAAAGCTAGGTTAAAACACATGAGAAATGGGCAGCTAATGGACAGCTGGTTCCAATGGACAACTATCCATTTGTTTCACGTTGTTGAAAGATGTCTCATGGGTGTGAGTGGTGTCTCACACACATACGACATCTTGCATGGGTTGAGAGTGTCTCACATGCTTTTAATTCATATCATTTTAATTGTGTTAGGTTCCAATCATGCATCTCATACATAATATATATCAAATATACGTAGCAGAAATAAAACGGAACCTCAAAAAGCAAATCTACTCATGCATATAGATATAGAAAAACAAAAACATGAAATGTAAGATGTTTACATATCTTTATGATGATCTCCTTCGTTCTTTAATCTTCTCTGCATTGGGTTATTGTAAACCACAACAATCAACGTGGACCGTCTTTAATAAAAGTCCACACAAAGATAGAAGGATGAAACCTCACTAGGAGATGGCTAGAATTCTTTCTTTGTGCTAACAAAGACAAGAACTCTTAGGAGAGCTAGAGAGAAAAAGTGTGTATGTAAGAACAATAACCTTTCTTTTTCTTTTCTTGTGTCTTACATAATATGCACGAAAATCACTCAATTTTTTGCACCATTTGGCCTTCCATAACCCCCATCACTAATGGAAAGTTATGGGAAGTTAATGGTCATGCATAACATGCATTAATGGAAGTTATAGGAAGTTAATGACCATGAATAACATGCATTAATGGAATTTATGAGAAATTAATGACCATGAATAGCATGCATTAATGGAAGCCAACAACACTTATTTCTAATCCATTCCATGTAATGTTTTCTACCATGATCACATCGCTATACAATCCCAAAACACTCTCTCGTATCTTGAATCAACATTCAAGACCATTTTACTCACCCTTCGGATCTCCTATATGTGTGACCCATTAGGTTCCTAATTATATTGGCCACTTGAATTAACACTTAATTCAAGTAAGTCAAGGGCGGTATTTAGTGACACATCATGACCTCCAATCGACCAGAAAGTCAGTGCTTTGACTACGAACCCTTCTATACACAATGTTGTCATGCAATTCGTCCTTTTACCATCTATACCCCATTTGATTCAGAGTATGGTTAAAGTGTCAACTCTCACTAGACTGATTACGTCACATCTAGTCCAAGTGTTATTAGATCTTATCTTGAGGATCTCATTACTCTATGTATCATTGAAGACTCTTTTTATGACACATATCTGCTTTGGCCAGAGACTCCTAAGTAATGACCCTGACAAGAGGCCATGGGTATCATCTCCTTCTATCAGGAGTGGTGAATCCTTTATTGGCTACTCAATTACCTCCGAATAGCTCAAGCTGTACCCAATTACCACCCTATGAGTAACCCCTGAAAGGCACCGATAAATGGAGTCAAAGCATATGATCAGTATCCGAGATATCCTTGAGCACTTTACGTCAAAAGATATTTGTACCATTGATATGATGAGACTATAATTAACACTGGAATAGAATATCCATATGAATATCTCATAGTAGGTCAATCCAATATACTTACTACCCTTAGTAAGCATCCGCATGTTAGCTCTAAACAACTCATGTCTATAGCTTATGAGATCTATTGCTTTATCTAACCAAGGAGTATAACATGTGCTAGTCTATCTGGATTAATGATATCCCATCTCATTAATCTTATGACTAGGGAAAGTTTAGATACTAACATAATTACATATGATACTAATCTCATTATCTTGATCTCATCATGATTTCTTCCATGCTATGTTTTGTATTAAGGACTTCTTTAAATCAATTTAAGATCAACATCAAATCCATAAACGTATGAACCTCGAAATAATGAAAATTTCCTTTATTAATTATAAAATGATTTGTACAATAATAAGTGTTAAAGGTGATTGCCTTTAGAGCATTTCTCTCACAAATTGTTAGATAATACTCATGATTGGCTCATCTATCACGTGAATGAGAGATGTCTCATGAAGTGAGTGCGTGAGACACCTTGCATAGACAGCTTGCATTAAATGGGCATCTCACTTTCCATTTTTATGCTTTATCTTGTCTCCTCTTCTTGTAATCTTCTTCTTATTCCATGAAGACAAGTGAATATTAATCTTTAGAAAATGGCCCAAATATCGTACTTTCGACTCACTTTAACTTCTTTACTTCCAAATTGTGCTAAAAATCACATATGAGTCAAAGTGAGTATCTAAAGCAATTTCAGGTCATTAATCGCTAAGTGTTATGGAATAATTTCATAATCAATTAAGCACTTATCAACCATATATTTTGAACATATTTAAACATATTTTGAAATACTAAGGCATAATTATTTTTTGCGTCAAGATTTGCAAGTGTTCCTTAGGCTAATAAGAAATTAAGTATTTGAGACATATTATAACTCTTGAAAGAGTTAAGGTGACTAAGGAAAATTTCAAACTATATTAAATTATCCTAGACCTACTAATGTCTCTAGGTTACATATATTTTTAGGCTAGTAAGAAATCGAGTATTTGGGACATATTATAATTCCTCAAAAGGTTAAGATGGAACAAGGAAAAATCCAAAGCATGCTAAACTAGCCTAGATATGCTAATGTCTCTAAGTATGTGGATTTTTAGGCCTTATAGATAATTTTCAAAAATTCATTTATAAATATGGTATCATAACTTGCCCTTCCACTAACCTTTTAAGAAGGAAAAATTTAGGTGGATAGATGAAACTGAAGCCATATTTCAAAGTCTCAAATATGCCATAAGTACAATGCCTTGATTGATGATTTAGTTTTAACCAGAAGCTCACTTATAACTATTGCTAGCACTAGCAAGTATGGGTTGATCCCACAAGAACTAGAATTATATTAGTACTTATCACCTTTTTATTGTATAATCTGATAAAAAATGGTGTTTATAAATAATCAAATTCAAAATAAGAATAATAAAATAAAATAAATCACCAAAATTGATAAACTATAATGGAGATTAAACTAAGAAATGATTAAAGAAGATAGTGGTACCTGGAATTCGAATCCCCCTAGGATATAGTAAATTATGATTTCACTAATCATTTTAATCTATAATTCATTGGACCACAAAAATTCCTCAATTATGTTAATATCTTTATCTAGACTATTAACATCTAATCCTGGGTTCATTAATTGAAATCTCTTTCTAATTTAGACCCTCGAATTGCATAGTCAATTTATAAATTTCACTATTCAGTTTGACCCTATTGTGGAATATTTACGTCGACCTATCTCTATGTTAACATGCAACTCCTTTTAATTATTCTAAATATATTCATACAAAGGATTTCTTAATCTTAATTTCATGAATTCACATATAAACCAACATGCAAGAATAACTAAGAACACAAAAATGAATCTCAGTAAAACTAATGAATGAACTAAATTAAAGTAAAATCACTACCACGTCTATCTGGAGTTCATATAATCCAAGTACCAACAAAGGTTTAGTCCCTAATCATATAAGGTTTAATATCAAAACTAAAGGAAAAATATAAAAATATAAGAAAATGATGATCCCTGTTAATCTTAAAGAAATCAACTTTAGATCGATAAAAATCCACTCCAAATATGTTTCCTTACTTATTTTCATTCTTTATGTCATCCTATGTTGTCAATTTGTGTTTTTCGAGCCTCCCTCCTACTTTTCCTCTTAATTTTGTCTTTACAGTTTAAAAATTAAGGTTCTTAGTGGTACATGGGTGTGTTGGTGGTCGTGTTTATTAAAAATCACAAAACTTTTACATCCAAAATGAACACAAGCTCAAAATTTGATGACTGTGTAACTCCCTAAAACTTTAAAACCACATATTTTTCATGAAACATGTCAACATGGGATATTGTCATCAATATAGGCATGTAGCCATCAATATGGGTATGTTGGTGCCCTTGTTGATTTTTAGCTTCTTCATAACTTGGCTAAAACAACTCCAAATCACCCCAATCTTCTCCTAATATGTTCATTTTCCTCTAAATAAGTGAATTACAGCCTAAAAACACAACAAGAATGATTAAATACTAAAAACAATACAACTCTTAAATAAACAAGCAAAATACAATAAATATGGGACTAACAATTTGACTAAATCATCACTATCATGCCTACATTAGTGATGAAATGATTTATAGAGTTGAAAATAAGTGTAAATCTAAAATAGAGTTGAAAATAAGTGTAAATCTAAAGATTCTCAAATAGGTCAACCTTTTAAATTGTTGTTGAATCTATGGGCAAATACGAGATATCCTGATGAAGTGAAACATCTTATTAACTATAATAAAAGAAAGTCAAAATGATTCTTATATTAGCGTAAGGAGGAGTCATGAAAAACTTATTGGTCCCCCACCCTATAAATTCTTTTGTTAGCTTTACACCAGTCAACATATAACCATAGGTGCAAATTTTCAATGAACCATTCACCATTGAAATTTGGTGCTTTCAAAGACAAGGTAAAGGTAATTTTAATTCAAGGCATACCCATTACTTTAATGAGTCAAAGTTTGGGCATCACTAAGTGATCCTTGTCCACTTATATTAAGGAAATGTTAGACATCATTCAAACCATCCAATTATGCAGACCATATTTACTTAGAAGAAATTTCTATATTTAGACAAATCAATGTAGCTTGAAGTATTTATTGTAGTAGTAAATTATGACTCTTGAACAAAAGAAATGGGTCTCTAAATTTCTTAACTATGACTGTGAAATTATTTATAAGTCAAGTTGAAAAATAGTGCAATAGATGCTTTGTAAAGGGTGGTAAGCAATCTCATTCTTCTATTGGGAAATCGGGGCAGGATATGATCCCGTATGCAAAAAAAAATACGAAATTTCTATATGACATGATTGACACATGAAATGTAACAAAACATGAATCATCATTCATAACTTATTTCAAAGCTTGATCATTTTCTTATTGTTTCCCTCTAGTCGTTTATGAAATTAGATCATCTTAACCACCATAGTCATACAATATTCCATCCTCTAACGATATCTACATAATAAGTTGAGAGAACTCTACAACTGTTGTAAAGAGGGTTAGGAAAGAAGTGTTATCTCCTTTAGAGCCTAAGCCTATTTATAATAAGTTCTAGACATTTAATAATTTAATTGAAATAAAATTTTAATTTCAATTAAACTTTAATTAAAATTACAGTTAACTCTAACTAAATACCAATCGGGCCTAGATAAGATCTAATATATCATATTAGTCTTATTTATTAAATATCTCATTTTAATCATAAAGTTTCTCAAACTTTACAATCAAGTCCAACTTGATTAAAATAACTTTTCTCTCTTCAACCCGTTCTTTATGTGGGACCCGTTAGGTTCCTATATATGTTGGCAATGAATATAAATTATAACCCTAAATCATATTTAAGATTAGAAAAATTAAACTCCTTTAATTTATCTTTAATTATATAATTAAATAATTTATATCCATAGATTAAGATTAGCATTTAGTAATGCATCACGACTACCAAATATTTAAGAATGTCAAAGTGGTTTTAACTAACTTTTCTATGTATATTTTTTTCTATATAATTCAATCTTTTCATCATGTTATGCTTCAATTAGACATAAAGCATGGAATTAATATCTACTCTAATATAATATTAGTTCCCTTCCAGTAGTAATTGATTTAATTAATGAAATTTGAAATTATTTTTAAAGTGACATTCTACCTTGACCAAGGATTTATTGAATCAATACTAATCGACAACAACGAAATATTCTCCCTAATCACTTTACGATGATGGATCTATATTAATCACTCAATCACCTCTATATAGTTTATAATATATCCAATGACTACCAACTAAGCTACATTTGACTAATATAGGCCATAAGTAGTATCAAAACATATCGCTATATGAGGTACTTTGAAGATCTCAAGTCAAAGAATAACTTATACAATCATCATAATGTAAATTTTCATAAACATACAAGTAATGTTCTAAGAATAGAATTCTCATATGGGGTCAATTTAGTGGACTTACTCTCTAACAAACACACCCAAATGTTTGTTTAAGTATCTCCATACTTTAGTCTATGATATCAACTACTTCTTTTGTAAGGAAGAAAAAAACATGTTTTAGTCTTTTTATGCTCTATTAATGTTCAATCTTAATATAACAATTTAGAGATAATACATAAATGTAGTATAAATATCATAATTATGATCTCATCATAATTTTATTTATAATGTATATTTACCTCATTGAATTTAGCATATACATTTTGACGTGTATAACATAAAGAATACAAATAATTATGTCACTAAATTTCAACCAACTAATTGGTTGTAAGGCATAAATCAATAATCTCCTACTTGCACTAAGTTAATCATTTAAGTATCTTAAACTATATTACCATATGATGATCATACTATTACTGGCACAGTGATTTAGTGAGAGAATTCTACAACATTTTCTATCGTGAGCACTTGCTTAAATCTTACAAATTTCATCTTAATTATCATTATAATTGAAAGAAACTACTTAGATACATAATTGAATCTTTAATGAGACCTTAGCTTCTTTTGTATGCCTAATGGCTCTAATGTTCTATATTACATTACTATCTGAACAATGCAAAGAACTATACCAAGTTTATTAAAGAACTTCTTAATCCTAATAATCATTGTATTATGGCTTGAGTAGTAAGAAATGCTACATTAGGACATTTCTAATCTCAAATAATATTGTTCTAAATAAAATATACCTTAATAGGGTTTTACTTCTAATGATAATATCCATATAACTTTAAACCCAACTATCAATTTATACATAGAATAATTGATATCTTTAGTTCTTCATAAGTATGAGATATCTCAGAAACCAAACATCTTTAGTACATTATCCATGTACTCAGACTAGAATAAGTAAACAACTTCTATGATGCACTCATATTTTCTTATCTTTTTATACTTTTACACCTAGTTTTTATTCTCATTTGATGTCTAAATCACATGACTTACATTGATTTTATCATTTCAGGTGTTTTATGTATCAAGTGAGGAAAATTATGCTAAGGAGGAAGATTTAGGACTTTTGGATGTCATTTTCAAAATGAGGAGGTCAAAATACCCCAAGGTAACCAAAGTTGATTTTTACATTAAATTTTCAGGTTTTAGCTAGTTATTGGTTCGAATATTTTCTTGATTATCATGCTTTAATATGTCGCATCTTTGCTCTTTCTTGAACTTGAGGGTTTTCGCTTGTACTTGCATGCTTTATTCCAAAAAACCATAAACATTGAAAAAAAATTAAAATATTCAAAAAGATTTTCTATTTTTTCATGTTTTGCACCTTAAGTGTTTGGTTTTGTCTTTTTATCTCCCATTGATTGATAAGAATATGAATGTTATAGATTAGAATTAATCTGTGATTTTTTAAACATAAATTTGATGAATGTGATGATATTTGGACTAACCTTGAAACTACACTATATTGACTTAATAGATTATTGTCCCATATGAGCTTTTGAACCTTAAACATGTCTCTTTGATGTGTCATTTCATTCAATGCTTTGTATCTCTAGAACTTGCTTCATATCTTATTAAGCTTACATTTGTGCCTACATTACATAAACATGAAAAAGGCCCCTAAGATTTTAAACCACTTAACCAAAAAGCCAACCTAAAGCATGTTGACCACTAGTTAACCCACTTGAGCTTATTATCTATTCTTTGCTTTACCCATGTTCAACTTATCCTGTTCTTATTTGATTTATCTTTCTAACCCCTATCATGGTTAGTAGAGCATGCTTTTGTTGAGTTAAACTTGAGGAGGTTACGCATGTTTAGTTATTCGTGGTATATGGCTTGTTTTGTGCTTAATTATTAAGAGGGAGTATTCAGCCAGATAATAAAAAAAATTAAGGCCGAAAGTAAAAGTAAAAGAAAAGGATTCCAATAAAAGAAAAGGATTCCCCACGTGATTTTCTTGTTCAATATCATTGGGATTGGAAGTTCAAATGAAAAGTTGAGTTATGCTTGATTGTTTGATGTTATGCATGGTGCGTGACATGAATGAGATGCATGTAACTTGACACATATGTCGAAAAATGCCTATGTAAGATACTAAATTTGGGTTTTGATACCAAAAATGTAGCACCTCACTCTCGCAAGACACATACCCAACATCCAAGGTGATATCCGAGTACGTACCCCACAAGGGTGGCATGCTGGAATAGTCATTCAGTCAAAATTCATTACAAAATTTTTATTTCTTTAAAACAATGTACACGTATGCGAAAATCATTAATCAAATCAGGCCCACTTTATTTAAAAAATTTCCATTCACAAGTGTTAAAATTATTTTACAAACATTAGAATTCAACAGCCACTTGGGCCCATTTCATATACAAAACATTTGCAATCATAATGTCATTTCATTACCAAATCATTCATATACACTTTGTACAATTCTTGCCGAACATAATTCAAAGACAAAATCACTAAAGACATATGCAGGAACAAACTGATCCCGACCCGTAATCCATATCCGATCTCAGTGGCTATACTCCACTTAGCCTAACTGAATAATTCCTCTGAACCTGAAAAATATTGCAAATTTTAGGTGAGTTTTTGCAAACACAGTGAGTATGTAGGAGCAAACTGATCCCGACCCGTAATCCATATCTGATCTCAATGGCTATACTCCACTTAGCCTAACTGAATAATTCCTCTGAACCTGAAAAATATTGCAAATTTTGGGTGAGTTTTTGCAAACACAGTGAGTGACCATCCTCGATGGCTCACTCAATCACATAATACACCACATCATATTTTCATATAATTTACATCACTTCCTTTAACATATAGCATCGCGTTCAGAGTAGACAAAATTGATCATTTCAATCATTTAAAATACAAATATCACTTATAATGCAATGCACATAAGACTCACTTTCATTTATTACTTTGTTGTGACCGAGTGCCTTTCACATAAAGATACAGATACTAGCCCATTGGGCTCAGTCAGAAGCAGAAATCACAGAGCAAAGCTCTACGTGTAGAATATTGAGCTTAAAGCTCTTATAGACTGGCTACTCCGGTCACAACTGCATTTATGTTTCATGCTTTCATGTAATGAAATGCATCACATTCACATATTTTCAATCAGTCACTTATTTTCACTTTGCATATGTCATCGGACCTTAGTCCGACATTCAACATTTAAGTTGAGAATCACCTATTTCTTTCATATTCTTATTCACATTTAGAACACATTTATCATCGGTCCGTGGTCCGGTATTTAACAATTAAGCTAAGTATCACATATTTCGTCGGGTTCACAAACAAAGAACACTTCTAATAATTTTCACATGCATCACACACCTCAGACATATATTGTCTGGAATCAACACATTCACATCATTCTTATCAATAATAATTCAATACAAAATTTTAAAATAGAATGAACATTTAAAATAAGACCATCTAGGTCAACTCACAGTACCCTCCAGATAGCTATTGCCTTGATGTCTCGGCAATGTCTAGACGCTGTCGTTTAATGTGCTCCTCTATAACATTTAACAAATACACATATCACTAATTTGCACAATTATGAAGTTATTTATGCTCATTCATGTATACTGAATATGTACAATACATGTTCATGAAAATTTCGGTTTCCTTATCATTATTCTTGTCACAAAACTTGTTCACATATCAATACTCAATTGATCAATCCAGATTTGTCCAACAACATACTTTCGGGTACACTTTCCATGGTTATTCTCACCAGGAAAGTGAAGTAATTTGATAACACTTTCTTCTAGAAAATTATTCTCCATTGTCTTAAGTTTCTAATGACACCAAGATCATTCAATTTGGATCAATATTCCAAAAGTTATACTCTAGATGTTTCATTCTGTTCATAAACAAAATCAGCAATTTGTAATCAACTTTAATTCAAATATGGAATTCTAGAGATAGAATTAAAATTCGATATCTTCAGAAAATTTGTATCCCTGTGTCTCTAGTTTACTCCAAATCAAAAATCATTTCATTCAGATAACTACATAACAAGATATTTTTAAAATACCGAAGCATGTTCAGTGATAATACTCCAGTCATGATGTTCCAGAATTGTTCATCATTTTCATTCCATTTCAATCAATCAATATCTTCCAAATGATTTCAATGGCTAAAATTTTTGGTGGAGATGAAGAACAATGTGTTATGAGTCTATTGGTTCAATAATCAAGTCATTTTGACATCGGGTGAAGAAGTTATAACAACAATATCAAAGGATGTTCAGAAGCAAACTCTCTTCAGAAAAACATTGAAAGCCGCAATCGTGCAGACCACCTGTACCTGCAAAGTCGCGATCGTGCAGAAGCACAATAGTGACTTTTCTACTTCTTCAGAGAAATCACGACTCTCTTCTTCTTCACTGAATATCTCTTCTTCTTCTCCTTTCATTTTTGTCCAAATTTCCTCACTTCTAAATCATCTATTTTGCATTTCTATATCCAATACATTATCTAAACAAGTCAGATTCAAATTTACAATTCAAACATCAAAAATCCGAAACTTCATATACACTTCCTCTTTCTACTGTAATTTTCTAGATTTTTTTTTGTTCTCACTTCAAGCTTCGTCAATTAACACAAATGACACTCCAATCTAACTTTATTTTAGCTCAACAACACAAAACAAATCAAAAATCCAAGGTTCATATCCAATATCAAAAATTTGATTCTCATTCACGCATATTCCTATTTTTCTGCATATTGTCTATCTTTCTATACTTCTTTATTCTCACTGCTCAATTTATTTCTTCCCATAACACTCATGCATGAACCTATGTATAAAACATTAAAACATCATCAAATGTTATTCACGAAAAACTTACTTGATTCAATAAAATTCCAGCTCAACAATTCCAATTTTCTAATCTCCTCAAGCAAACAAACATCAACGCACTCTTATAATCATCTTCAACTAGTGCTCCAGGAGTGTAGATTCAGAAGCCAAAAACACAAACATGCATAACAAGTAGTTTTGGTGATGGATGAAAAGAACAAGGAAAAGTCTAGTGTTGCATGCTTTCAGTGAAGAACAAAACCAAATGAAGAGTAAACACCAGCTGCATAATTTTCCTTCCTAAACACGTGACTACGTGTGTGAACAATACCTCTCCACATGTCACCATGCATGAAAGCCATTTGTCAACATCGAAGACTGCCACATGTCACAATGCCATTTGTCTATTTTTTCTAGTCCAAAATACCCCAAATTTTCATAAATTCTCTAAAATTCACCAGAAATTTTGAAGAAATCATAATATGTTCCAAATAAATTTTCAACACAAATAATATTAATGTCAATGAATGCATGTACAATTATATTAATGTGCAAAACTCATTATTCATGTATATGTGTATGTCATATTTTGCATAAGCATAAAGTGCACTTTCTACATTCTCAGTAATTTCTCATATTCACTACTCTTGCCTTAACATGGGTAACGGGATGTTATAATTCTCCCATCCTAAAAGAAATTTCTTTCTCGAAATTCTTATCTATTTGAACAAAAAGGCAGGGGTATGGTGATTCATTCATATTTTTATATATCTTTAGGAGTTAATTCTGAGTGATTTACATTCATTTTACGTTCATCTATAGTCGGTTTATCAGGTTTTGGAATTATTTGGGTTTCATTGACGTAAAATGCATAAATGAAATAAATAGTCTTGAATTGTACTGTTTTTGAATTTCTGACAGACTTGACCGTTAGTCATTGTGAAATTTTTATCTTAAAATTGGCTTGAATTGACTCAGTGACGAAATTTTTGGGACAGTCAAAGGCATAAAAAAAAAGGGCAACAATACAAAGTGAGAACACAGTTGTCGGCGGAGAGTAGATTAAAAACAAGAAGCCAACAAAAATGAAAGCTTAGAGAGATTAATTAAATAAAGGCTGAAGGAAATCAAGCAATGAAGATCAACAGGTGAAGAGCAACACGTGGAGTGCAGACACATCAACACGCAAGAGGTTTTAATTGTCTAACCAATGGAGGATTTACACACAACAGCCAGCGTTAGAGGAATAAATCAGAAGCTTGACGCAACGCACAAGGAAGCCCAAGACGCAGCAGGCGTGAACAATTAAAAGAGATTAAAACATGAAACAGCAAATAAATCAAGTGGAGCAACAACGCATGAACGAAGACTCAACAAATTAATCACGCAACATACACGTGTGGGACGCGCAAGTGAAGCCAGCGCAATAGGAGATAGCTGGGAGGTAAGGAGTCCGAAATAAATTGGAAAAAAAGGCAGATCACAAGGCACGTGGAGGGAGGAATTAGGTCAGCCACTTATGATAGACTTAACATATATATATATACGACTTTTGTCCAGGCCAGGGACGGGATTTTTTTTTTACTCTCACAAATCGTTATTCTCGTCTGCCGCAACCTAGCTTTTAATTCTTTTCCAAAGGAGTTCACTTGTCTTAGACAATTGGTGGTAACGTTTTTAATAGGTATGTGTAGCTAAGTTTTTATTTCAATTGTAAAGGGTAATACCCTTCGAACATTGATGGATTCATGAGGATTT
>JAOTBA010000005.1:21571925-21595575 GCA_025629845.1 Erythroxylum squamatum
GTAGATCAGTGGTATCAGAGCCTTACAGGTGACTCCCACGTCTTGTGTTCGAATCGCAGTAAAAACCATCCTGCGTTTCAACAGTACTGGGGCTGGTAGTTCAGTCTCAAAAGCGTGGGCTACCGCGAAAACGTGGTGGGCTTATAAGATTTGATAATGCCCTCCCTTCAACTCGAGTTTTGGGTAGATCAGTATATACATATATATACACACATATACATACATATGATAAGGAGTAAAGATTTTGAGTTATCTATACGTAAAAAAAAAAGATTAATAACTCTAAGTATGTGTTTTTAACATAACTAAAATTCTTCAATCTTCACACATTTACAAAGACTTACACAGTTATTGTACATAGTCGTATAGGTCCTTAGCTGCTCTAAATCTTTGTCCTATGCCACAATTTCATATTAATTATTCTCCTTTTGGTCTATGAAAGCAATTATAACACAAATGCACTTAAAGAGAATTAAGTACCAAAAACACAACAAAACTATGAAATAAGAAGTGAAACATGTTAAATACGAATGCATAATTATAGTCAAATAAACATCTATCATCTGACTAGATGTATAGCATTATAGGGTTTCATCATAACTTTAGAGAACAAAATCAATGGTTTTGAGAGAGTTATTAAAGATATAGCACACGATTTGGGATATTAATATGATATTCTTCAACAAAACCTGGCATTTAACTAGAAATATGGTTTATAAAGATATTCTAGAATTTTTTAATCATAGGAAATTGCTCAAAGAGATTAATATAAACTTCATGACTCTAATTCTAAAAGAGCAAGAAATGAAATATTTGAGTTACTACAGATCAATTGATTGTTCCAATTCCATATATAAAATCATCTCCGAGGATTTCTAATAGGTTAAAGAGGATTTTGGTCAAGTATGTGGATGAAACACAAGGGGCATATATACCTAGTAGGTCAATGAGTGACATCATTCTTTTGATTCAGGAGTTTATGAAAGGTTACTAGAAAAGAAGAGGGGGTAGAAATTGCAACTTAAACATTGACATAAGAAAAGCCTCTAACAATGTGGAGTGGAAATTTCTAATTAGCATTATGAAACCAATGGCTTTTCCTAAAATATTTGCTGAGTGGATTTCTTAATGCATCACCACTCCATATTTTAATGTATTTACAAATAGGAAACATTCAAGGAGTTTCAGAAGTAACAAAGATATAAGGTAAGGAGATCCTTCATCTCCTTACCTGTTCTCCCTTGATATAGAAGTTTTTTGTAGAACACTTAAGAAGGTGTTGGAGAGAACAAAGCAATTCAAATATCATTAAGTGTAAGAGGCTAATTATAACAAATTTAGTCTTTGCTAATGATTTATTGCTACAAATCTATGGATCAGGAAGCGGTGATACTTAAAGTTACAGGTTTTAATAGACATGACTTGCCATTTTTATATCTAGGAGTTCCTATTGCTACTTCTAAGTCAATTTACAGAGATTACAAAATGCTAATTGATAAGATACAGGCCATGATATCACACATAGTGTTAAGGCTTTGTCCCTAGCCAGGAGAGCACTCTTCTGTACTTAATGCACTAACTATACATTGGACAACTTACATATATTTTCACAAGAATGTTATCAAAACAATTAATGTTATTCTCAAAAAGTTGTTATAATCTAGAAACATAACAGATAAACATTACACTCCTATCAAATGGTCTAAAGTATGCTCTCTAAAAAAGCATGATGGATAGAATATGCTCCCTTTAAGGATCTGTAATTTGGTTATGCTCACCAAAAAGTTGTGAATGATCATTGAAAACAAACGATCCCTATATGTTAAGTGGATCAATGCTTATTACATAAAAGGGAAAATTCTTTGGATAGTGAATATATATACTTGAAACTACCTCAAACTCAACTAAAACAATCTTCAAACTCAAAAGTGAAGTCAAACATATATGATCAAGTTATTGGAGATCGTATTAATACATTTTTTGGTGTGACAAATGGTTAACAGCTGGAGTTTGTGAGGATATTGATGAGCTCAATTCAATCAGAAATATCATTAGGGATGATCAATCTATTACTTATGTTCTAGTACATAAAACTGAAATTTTATCAAGGATTTAAGATTCTGGTTTGCATAATTGGATCAATGGAAGTGAGTTCAAGGAAAACAAATCACATGTCTATTGGTTGAATTTTTCTAGACATGGTAAATTCACCAATTTGACTTGTAGAAAGTTGTTTCAAGAGTAGGGAAATTCTGTAGCTTGGCATAAACTTGTCTGGTATAAGCACATGATACCTAGAGCTTCAATCACAATGTGAAGAGAAATCAAGAACAGGTTAACTATAATTGATAGATTGAATAAATTTATGGTTATTCCAATTAGATGTGTTTTATACAAGTAGAAGCAAGAAAGTATTACTTACTTATTCTTCATATGCCAGTTCACTCAGCCCTTCTAGAAGTATATAACTCAAAGATGTTTGTTAGGAGATGCACCAGATGAGTGGCATCAAATCGTAGCTTGGTGTTCACCTTTAAACATGCATGATGGAACAAAGAAATGGTGCCTTTTCATTGCTATGTCATATCTATTACAAGCTGTATTGGATGAAAGGAAGATGAGAATATTCAAGGACAATGAGAAACAACATTTAAGGATACATAGAGAAACAATTAAAGCAATTAAGTTATATTTGTCACCAGTCTTATGTCAGCCTAGGATTAGCGAATAGCATGTACGATTGTGTTTGATCCTTTGTAATACCATCATGGTGATTTGTTAACTCATTCATTTGGTGGGATGATTTATGCTTGTAACAATTGTTGTTGCCTTTCATGGCTTAATCTAATTTACAATTTAAAAAAAAAAAAAATTGGGTATGAGCTTTGAAGGATCATAGGGGTAGAACTATAGGGAAATATAATGGCTCATCTGATTACTCCACTGGACTTCCTGGACTAATGCAGGGGATGCTTTTAAGGTGGATTATGTTGAAGCTGTGTCTAGAAGGGATGATCCCTTCTTTTTTTTTTTTGAGAAATAGAAGGGATGATCTCTTGCTAGTGAAGCTTTCAGGTCCAGACCAACTTTCCCATGAGAGGGCATCTGAGGTCTTACATGCTATTGGGCAATTTCTACTGGATCAGTACATGCTATTGGCCAATGTCTACTACTGCTACATGTTAATTTGTAAATGAAGAATTTCATGCAAACTTTCTGCGCACTGTGCATCTATACATTGATTTATTTCTCATGTTTTCTATCTGAGCACTGTGCGTCTATGCATTTATTTACTTCCCCTTCCTGCTTAACAAGGGCTGTAATAAATGATTTTTAGTATACAGATTCGTGCGCAAAGCATTGATTTTATGTATTCTTGACCGGTGATTTTTGATAGCTGATCATGAAAAAGGTTATAGGAACAAGTTTCGACTTGAAGTGGATGTACTTTATGATTTCACATTTTTCATCAACCCTATTGATCAGTTTAAGACTTGGCATCAACAATTCAAGAAAATATACAGCTGCCCATTATAGCCAATCTTGTCCTTGTACGCGTCCCTCGTTGATTTAAACATAGTATAGAAGTTTAATAGAAACGACCAAAGAGCGAATTCGAACTACTACAACGTATGCTTGTGATTTGTTCTCTTAACACAATGGTTTTTTAACTCTAAAAGTAACATAAAGCCGCTTGGAAAAACTAAAAACATATACTTCTAATATACAACAATAAACTAAATGAGATGGCGGTCAAAATGGCTCTATTCGCAGGGCATCTACAAAACTTAACAGTTAGGCTGTACTATCTTGGACAAACCATTTAAAGAATGTTAACATACACCACTACCTTGGACAATCTCTAGGACCGTATTAACAGATTGGACCAAAAAACTCCATCCGCAAGGTTTGAGGAAACTTTTAACAAACTCTCCATCAAACATCCATTTGTTGCATTGTAGTTAACTATTTGCCTTCATACCAATTTTGCGCACACTTTGCATCAACAGATAGGTCGACTTTAAGAATATTCTCCCCATTAAAGGGCTTGGACATGCACTCAACAACTATAGCCTTCGCAATCTCAGCCGACTCGGTTGGTCCTTCTAAGATCACTTCATCGTGAATCTGCCTTACAAAATAAAGTTAATTTCCAGAACATTGCACATAAAGTTCCAGTAAGGCAGCTTTTAAGTGACTTATTTAATTCATTCGCTATAGAGCTAAAAGACATGGTGTTCAAGTGGAAACATGAGTTCCATGCAGTCTATGTCAAATCCTAATCAAACAAGAATATTTTCTTACTTGATAAAGCAAGCATCTCACCTGTAAAATTAGCCTCCATCCAAGCTGCTTCAGACATGTATTTCTTGATATTTCTAACATTGCGCTTGTGGCAACATCAGCAGCACTTCCCTGCAGTATCCACCCCGATTAAGAATGAGAGCGATATAGAGAGAACTCAAGTCTCATAGGAATTAATGGAGAAACCTGCACTGGAGTATTGATAGCAGCTCGTTCAATGTGATTCCTTACAGAACGACTAGCATTTTGTACTGATGGGAAGTGACGAGCACGTCCTAGTAATGTAAAAACCCTTCCAAATTCAATGGCCTGTTTCTTTTGAGTTTCTTGCCACGTACGCACTTCTTGTCTTTCTTTGTACCACAGGGCAACAGTTTGCTCTGCTTCCTTTGCAGAGACCTGAAAACAAGGATTGCAAAAATGTATGCCCATTGATCCACTTCATTTAGTTCAAATCACATAAAGAAACTCGGTATTCTAGCTAATAACTCAAAAATTACCTTCCAATCTCGGGCAAGCCCCTTTGGAGTTTTCCCGTAAGCAATGGAGAAGTTAAGCATTTTAGCTTTTCTCCTTTCAGATGCAAAGGCATCCTGTAATACAAAATTCATTATTGCCGTGAAATTAGCTCTGGTCCTATGTGAAATTAAATAACGAAAAAGTAAGAGAATTTACATGTTTGATTTACGTGGTTTACTGTAAAGCCTATGTGCACATACACAAAGACCACAAAGGCTTTTAAGCTGTATTATTCTGATAGACCACTAAAGACATACTTTCACAAGAAGACTAAGTCAAGAGCAGATAATGGAATTAGTCGGCAGTTATTAGAGGAAAAATAGGAAGAGTTGGTAGTTTCAGATTTTGAGTAGAAGTGGGTTACTTCTTCTTATCTACAATTAGGGTTTATTCTTATCTACAACTACATATCTAGGAGTCAAAGTCTATAAATAGGTCTATAGTAATTGTCATTAGGTGTGCAATCTTTCTATTTTTATGTATATTCTTGGAGTTTAGGCAGTTCGAATTGTCTTTTGTTACTGGTGTGGTTGTCTGTGAGATTCTCCAGTACTCTCTATATCAGTTTATTTGCATTCAATAAACAATTGTATTTTTCCTTTCCAAAACGTATCGGTATCAGAGCCCTACGATTCTACAATGATCGTCGGTACCCGCAACTCTTCTTCTGCATCACAACCACCTCCACCACCAACAAATCCAAACACAACTTTTACAAAAACTAATCAGTCTCCCGAAATAGTACTCCAACAACTCAACGCTCTTCCGCAACAATTGGCTTTATTAACAACGCAATTGTAGAGGTTGGATAATCGAATCGAAGAGGTAGTACAACAAAAGTTTCAAAATAGCTGACAGACCTTTAGTGGAGAATCCAGTCGACCTCCGAAGAAAAAGAATGTTATTACTGAAGAGGAGGAAGCATATGTTGAATGGGAAAATCATCAACCCGAAGAATCCTTGCAAAGATGGATTTTCATAGATTTGAGAATGGAGATCCACAAGTATGGATTTTGAAAGCAGAAAAATATTTTCGACATTACCAAACCTTGGAAGATCAGAAAGTTGATGTGGCTTCGATGTATTTGGAAGGGGAAGCCTTGGAGGTGTTTTCATGGATCAACAGTGACCGGATCATATATGATTGGGGAGATTTAGTCAGAATCCTACATGAACATTTTGGTCCAGCCAAGTTTGTCAATCCTGACGAGCACCTTTGTGCAATCCTGCAAACGAGAACTGTTCAAGAATACCGTCAAGAGTTTGCTAGGAGGTCAGCACGAGTATCTAATTGGCCAGAACACTGTTTATTGGGAGTTTTTCTAAATGGTCTCAAAGAAGAACTTCGATCTAATGTGCGTATTCAAAAACCCAGAAATGTATACAGAGCCATGAGCCTAGCCCTAGAATATGAAGCAAAACTCGCAGTAACAAAGGGTATTCGTAGAAGTCAAACGGGTGGGGCTAGGTCTTCTTTGGCAACTCGAGGTAATTCTTACTCTCCATACAATACAAACACCTTACCTTCTGTTGTCAGGAACCCGACAACGAGCAAAAAAGTGGCTAGCTTTGTCCCACGACAACTTACAAGGGAACAACAAATCCGAAAGGATAAGGGCTTGTGTTTTCGTTGTAGTGAGAAATTAGGACCTGGACATCGTTGCAAGTAGTCGACTTTGGCAGCTATGGAAGCTGAAGAGGGAGAGAGAGATTTCTGTGATGAAACCTTGGAAGCAGAGTAAGAAGACATGATGGCTGAGATGGCAGAAATTTTGATGCATGCAATTTTAGACAAAACATCAGGCACTAACATGAAAATTCGGGGAAAAATTAAAGGGAGAGACGTCCTCATCTTGATCGACAATGGATCCACCCACAACTTTATATCGAACAAGGTAGTCACTGACCTTCATCTTTCATTAATTCAAGTCCCTTCTTTTGGAGTGCAGATAGGCAATGGGGACACAATTAGCGTAACACACTATGTAAGGGAGTTGAGATCTAGCTTCCAGGTCTCTCGATCACTCAAGATTTTTATGCTTTTTCGATTGGAGGAGTTAACAGTATTGGGGATTAGATGGCTTGCTGTCCAAGCCAATTGGAGTAAGATGTTCATGATATTTAATTACAAGGGAAAGAAGTACAAATTGCAAGGAGAAGTGAAGCCAAGAGTCGAGGGAGTAACCTTCAGATCTATGCAAAAGTTAATCCACAACGAGAAGCAAGGAGTATTGTGCCAAATTATTAGACAACCTGAAACTCCAATAAGCCAAGAGAACATCATTCCTGACATCCAAAACCTACTCAATTTTCATACTATTTCCAAACACCACATGGAGTCCCACCTAACCAAACCCAATCCCATGCCATAAATATTCTATCTGATGCCAAATCGCCAAATATTCGACGATACAAATATCCTTTTTACCAGAAAAATGAGATTGAACGTCTGGTTAATGAATAACTTGACGAAGGACTAATACGTCCAAGTTCCAGCCCGTTTGCTATCCCTGTTTTAAGAATACCATTGCAGATAAATATCCCATTCCAAATATTGATGAGTTGCTGGATGAGTTACTTGGAGCCTCTTTCTTCTCCAAGATCGACCTTTGCTCTGAATGTCACCAAATTTGGATGAAACCTGAAGATGTCCACAAAAAAGCATTTCGAACACACTCTAGTCACTATGAATTTTTAGTCATGCCCTTTGGCTTGACCAATGCTCCCTCTACATTCCAATTGGTAATGAATAATTTATTTCGACCCCATCTTCGACAATTTATCCTGGTTTTTTTAATGATATTTTGGTGTATAGTCCTAACCTTGAGCGACACAAGGAACACTTAAGAATTACCCTCACCCTCCTCCAAGAAAACTTTTTTTTGGCTAATAGAAAGCAGTATTCCTTCGCTCAACAAAGAATGGGATTTCTCGGTCATATCATTTCGAATCAAGGAGTCAAGATAGATCCAGACAAGATCAAAGCAATTGCCGACTGGCCACAACCCCAAAATGTCAGGCAGTTGAAAGGATTCCTAGGACTCATTGGTTACTACCGTTAATTTGTCCAAGGTTACGAAATTCTAGCTCGTCCTTTAACCGACAAGAAAGATTCTTTCAGGTGGAATGAGGTGGTTGTTGGAGCTTTCTCTAAACTCAAACAGTTAAATTTGTACCTATTTTAAAGCTTCCAAATTTTTCCCAATCATTCACTGTTGAATGTGACGCTTCATCACAAGGGGTAGGAGTTGTTTTATTACAAGAGAGCCACCCGATTGCTTTTTACAGTAAGGGATTTTCTTTCTCAAAGAGATTTAAATCTGCATATGATAGGGAGTTACTTGCACTAGTGCTTTCTTTGCAAAAATGGAAGCATTATCTTCTAGGGAGGCATTTCTTTGTAAAGACTGATCATTGCAGTTTGAAGTTTTTATTGGAGCAGAAGATTACTACTAGTGAACGACTTTTAATCAAACTTCTGCCCTTTGATTTTACCATCATATATCAAGCTGGAAAGGAGAATATTGTGGCAAACTCTCTATCCCGTCAACCTCATTTTATGCAGTTATCAGTTCCTTTTTCAATGGAATTTGATAAGCTCCCGACACTCCTACAACAAGACCCCGTGACTACAAGAATTATAGAGCAATTACAGAAAGATCCCGCATCTGTTACTGATTATTCTAGCCAGAATGGACGCCTTTATTTTCAAGGAAAGCTTGTCATCCTCGCTAACTTGCCTTTAAGGGAGAAACTTATGGCTGAAGTACATGATACCCTTCTGGTGGACATGGAGGATTTCTCAAAACAATCAAGAGGCTTTCTGCTGGTGTGTTTTGGCCAAATATGTGGAACAATGTTAAACATTATGTTCAAAACTGCTTCGTATGTCAACAAAACAAGTATGAGACATTATCTCCAGCGGGTTTGCTTCAACCACTACCGATCCCACAGAGAGTATAGGAAGGCATCTCGATGGACTTCATTAATGGCTTGCCGAAATCCAATGGATATGATACTATTTTGGTTGTGGTGGATCGATTATCTAAATATGCCGATTTTGTGGCAGTAACTCACCCATATTTTGCAAAAATAGTTGTTGATGTGTTTTGCAGGGAAATTGTCTGGTTACATGGTATTCCAAGAAGCATACTATCAGATAGGGACAAATTGTTCACCAATTCGTTTTGGACAGAAATTTTTAAGCTTAATCAAACAAAGTTGCAGATGGGGACAGCTTACCACCCACAATCAGATGGACAAACGGAAGTCGTAAATTGTTGCTTGGAGGCTTAGCTCAAATGCTTTGCCAGTGAGAAGTCAAAGATTTGGAGTCGCTTCTTGTACTGGGCAAAATTTTCATTCAACACCAAAATCCATACGGCGACAAACACTACTCCTTTCCATGTTGTGTATGGCCATGACCCTCCCACCTTACATAGCAGAATTGGAAGAACAACTTGTTGAAAGGGATGCTATATTATAGGTTTTAAAGAACAATTTACTCAAAGCTCAAAATTGGATGAAGACACATGCAGATAAGAATCGTAGAGAAAAATCATTTGAAATTGGTGATGTTGTCTTCTAACGAGTCCAACCATAGAGGCGACATTCTTTAGCTAGGCGTACGAATGAGAAGCTTTCGCCTTAGTTTTTTGGTCCTTATAAGATTCTCAAACGTTGGGGTCCAGTTGCGTATGAACTAGAGCTCCCTGCTAACGCTAAGGTGCATCCTATTTTCCATGTCTCACTACTTAAAGAAGCTAAGGGACAACTCTCCACCAATCCACCGGCTCCATTATCTTTGAATTCCAATTGGGAGTTTTGATGTGGAACCTCAAAAAGTATTGGCTCACCGTTGGATTAAGCATGGTGATGAATTAGATCTAGAATTGCTCATCTTATGGCAAAACCGTCCTTCTGAAGATGCTAGCTGGGAATCATATGACCTATTACAGCAACGATATCCCTATTTTCACCTTGAGGACAAGTGACTTTCAAAGGGAGGGGTACTAATAGACCACTAAAGACATACCTTAACAAGAAGACTAAGTCAATAGTAGATAATGTAATTAGTTGGCAGTTATTAGAGGAAAAATAGGAAGAGTTTGTAGTTTCAAATTTTCAGTAGAAGTGGGTTACTTCTTGTTATCTACAATTAGGATTTATTATTATCTACAAGTACATCTCTAGGAGTCAAGTCTATAAATAGGTCTATAGTAATTGTCATTAGGTCTGCAATCTTTCTATTTTTAAGTATATTCTTGGAGTTTAGGCAGCTCAAATTGTCTTTTGTTAAATAAAAAATACAAGATTCCTAAATAATACCTAGAACTACTTACATAAATTATTCCTATATTAGATACATAATAATATTTTCATACTAAATACTAAATCTCCATAATATTCAACAAGTACTAACAGCAATTCAACTGCTGCAATTTCCACATAATGTTCAAGAAAATACAAAATGGTAGATTTTTTTGTCCTTTTGCACATTAGATTTTGGATCAAAGTAAGCTGCTCCAACAAGAAGCATTCCAGAGAATATCAAACTGAGGAGCCCTATAGGTGGTCAGTTGCCAAACTCTAGTCATATCCATAACAAAGAACAATGGACTCGGCAAAAGGCAGAGATACACAAATCTTGATTTTGTCCATGGCACAAGTCGTGCAAACACCAATTCAGCAAACATTCATTTACACACCAAACTTTATTTGTCAACAAAATTTGCATGAATTAATAGATGGAGTAGATGCTATCCAACCTCGCTGCTAGAGCACCATCCCAGTTTGAATCAAATACTAGCGTTCAATTTATCTTTATCTATAAACTTTAACCACTAAATTTTGAAACTAGTTTATAAAACTATATTCTATGTTCCATCTACCTTAAATTAAAAGATAATTGCATCCCCGTGTTTAAATCTCAAAAAGAGAGAATTTTTGTTACCAAATTCCTTCAAAACTAGAAAGTGGACTTAAAGTTGGAAAGTGAGTAAATGAAATTTACAAAAATGAGTTCATTGCTTCTCATTTCAACATAGTTTTATGAAGAGAATGGCAAAACAATTACCGATTTACCTTCAACAGTGGAACTGGGGGTTTATCTTCACCTAATTGTGGGTACCATTCGAGAAGTACTTCCTTTTTTGTAATGGCATCATGGATATGTGGATACATGTTCATAGCTGTTCTTGAATGAAAATCTCCACCAGCTTTGAACGCATCCAACATGCTCGTACAGTTAGAAAGATGTGCAAGAATTCGAAGTTCAAGCTGTAACATGAAATCTCTTTCAGACCAAAGCCTGAGATACAACATAAATTGGTAGATAACAAATACTCACCTGCCCATAATCTGCAACAATAAGGGAATTTCCTGGAGCAGCTATAAATGCCTTACGGATCTTATACCGGTCCTTCTCCAAAGCAGGCTGATTCTGAATGAAGGTAATATGTGAAAGTTTAATTTCTATCACATTCAGATAGCAATATTAAAGCATCCATCTTGTCTTCAATTTTTGGAAAAATTGGGAACCAACAAGGTGATTGTTATGGCCCTCTCCGATTTTATGCATAAACAAGGAACGAGAAAAATAAAATAAAATACTAAAGCTTTTCAGTTGAATTCACATGGATTTCCTAGAAAGTTTTGATCCTACTTGCTAGGCAAGTAATATCATTAAAATAGCAAATAGCACAGACATATGTTTGATGGCCAAGTCATGCCTTTTTCAGTGACATTATCAAAAGAAAACAATTCATCAATTATAAATTCACTCTAGAAAAGCAATTAATGGAAAATAGATCAATACCTGCAAATTTGGCCTCCTTGCTGACAAACGCCCAGTTTCTGTGTTAATATTTAAAGAACAATGTATGCGCCCATTCTTGCCAGCTATATTACTTTCCTGCAATAGAGAGACAGCACTACAAGCATCAATAGTTTCAAAATTTTGGAGCTATAGGGCTATTTAATAAGAATGCAGAATACTAAGATAAAGCTATGCCAAATAATTAAACTTATAGTAAACATAGAAATTTAAATAGTATATACCAACTAATTAACTGACATGGCTGGCATTGTGAAAAGCACTTTAAAGATCTCAAATTAACAATATTGAACTTTTATATGACCAAAACCTTTTATGGAAACATTTTGGCTTTTCTAACTGAGTCGTGTAGATTATATTCTAGTACAGATTACAATATTTACACCAAGAATGTAAAATTATAAAAATATCAATCTCAAATGAGCTGAATGGAAATTTGAACAGAAAATGTTAATAGTTGACTAGAGAGAAGAAGCAAAATAATATAAATTCTAAACATATACCCACAAAAACCTGACTTCAAGTTTTCAAATTAAAAGCTGAGGGAGTCATTTTTAAGCATTTTAGAATTGTATATAGTAATCACCAACAAAAGCATGGGACACAAATAATATTAATAGGCAAGTGGAGAAAAAGGAACTATAAGATGACTATCATCATGGACTATATGCCACCTTCCAATATGCAGTCATAATGAGATATTATACCAAAAGACATCTGTGGATTCTACTTTCTGCATGGTTCCTCTTTGTGGGATGATTTAAGATAACGAATTAAAAAGAATCAAACCTTTTTAGACTTTTTCATTTAAGTGTCCATCCTTTTAAAATTTTTAATAAAGTGTAAACTTTTAAAAATTAGACAACTCAATTCAAAAATGTGTCTCATAAACATCTTGTTGATGTGGCTGATGGATCACGTAAAGATTGATGTTTAGAGGAGTTATGTAACTCTTCGTTTTCATCAACATGCTTTTTGTGCCTCCTATGATCACTTGTTTGATGCTAAAAATCATGCAGGAAAGAAGATATCACATAACCCCTCCAAATTTTAGTATCTACGTGCTCTGTCAATCATATCAGCAAAATGTAAACAGAAGACAACCATTTGAATTGAGTTGTCCAATTTTCAAAAGTTTAAACATTTAATTGAAAACTTTAAAAGTTTAGACATGAAAATGAAAATTTTCAAAAAGGTTCAACACTTTTTAATTCTTTATCCCGGGACGATTTTATAATAACCAAAAACCCACTAAGGCCTATTATGATCTCAAATAACATAAAATGAGGAATTTAAATTTTACCTGCAAGGGAAGGATGAAATTGGATATCAAAGAGTCTATAGAGCATACTTCACATAAAGACGTAATAGCTTGGCAAGCCTCAATCCTTTCTTCCTCTGTTTTAAAGGTTCTTAATGATTCTTCTCCATCTGACAATGACTTTGAATATCTCCCGTTGGCAACATAGATTGACTTGCCGCTTGCAGAAATTGCAGCAACAAGGGCCTTCAAAGCATCTCCACTGACGGAGGGCCAACCACTTGGTGTATACACCTCTGCAGGTAGATCAATACCAATGTTGTACAATCTAATTTTTCGATGCTTTGTGGGCTTCTTCTTTCCTTCTTCAATCACTTTATCAACATTAGGAACTTTGAAATCCTTTGCTTCTTCAAGTTTTTCAAGGGTTGCACTGCAACCATTGAAAAAAGAATAGAGGATTTTATTTCTTTTCATGCTTTTTCAAAACTCTAGTTTTATGTCAACATCATCACTTTGCCTTCATGTTATGAACTTTTTTCTTCCAGAGAAATGTAGGAAAGTTACACCATAAATTCCATATTCATGCTACAAATACAACTTCAAATGCAAGGGAAATTAACTCTCGAAACATATAGGAGCCAAACCAGCAAAGATCACTTTTTATACTCGGAATGACATTATGCAAAAAGATATTTGTGACTAAAAGACTTGAACTTGATATCAGTTGAAAGATGATAAAAATTAAATCAATGCCCCAAACAAGAGATTACCTGTTTGTAATGCCACCATATAGCAATTGGCGTAGCTGTGCATCACTTCCTGCATTCATATACATAGCATCAGGACAATACTTAGATGCCCAAGTACGGAAATTATGAGCAGCAATTGCTTGTTCTGCTATGGCCACCTTCTGTATCTCTTTCAGATGCGCACGATCAACCAGCATTCCCTCCGCTTCCATTCTAACTAGAAGCTCACCAAACGGCTGCCAGTATTCTTGATAGAAGTCAAACATTGATTTTCCAAGAACCCGATCTCCATTCAACATCCAATTCTCACCACATAGACTGGTTTTCAAGCTTTCATAAAGCTGCAAGGTACTTATTGCATCCAAGGCTGAATAACAAATCCATGGTTTTCGATCTTCTCTTTGTAGCTCTTCAACAGGAGCCACAATAGTAATTTTTCCTTCAGAACCATCCTTTTTCAGTTTTTTCTTTCCAAAGATGGTTTTCATTGACACCTTACCAATTAACTTCTGGTAGCGTGATGAAGCCCTAGCCATGAGTTTTCTATCACTTGTCAAAGCTTCAAGAGAATAACCACCCTCCAGCCGTCGTGAAGAATTCCATAACCTTGCCATGTGCATCGTGTCAGCATGAAAACCAAGAAGAGGTATACCATAATTTTCAATGACATGGTTATCAAAGCTGTAATTGTGCCAAACCTACATTAAAAAAACAAGCAACTTTAGCACCTTAAAGTAGCTTATAGACTTAGCAAGCAACCAAATAATTGACACCTGAGGAGAATTATATAGAAACAGACAGATTGTCCTCAAAGGTAATAGAAGTAGCTAAATTATTTTGCCCACAAGAATATTAGAAAGATTGCCATTCTCATTATCAAGTAAAATTAACAATGCATGTTATATTACAGGGTCTAAATTGTCTCTATTCCCATTATCAAGTAAAATCAACAATACATGTTATATTACTGGGTCTAAATTGTCTCTATTTCTCACTCTCTCACTCTCTACATCTCTCTTTCTCTCCCATTCTTACTCTATATCATGTTGGAGTTTAGAGGGACTATAAAATGTTACAATAAAGAAGTCCCCATATTTCTTAAACCAAATAAACCACAGGAAAAATAATACAAACAGCACCATCAAGTTCTGCAAGAGAATGAAAATCTAAAATATCTGAAATTATGCAGATGAAATATTTAATCTAATCATTCAGTGCATTGTCCAAAAGATCATTAAAATTTGGTAAATCTATTATCATTCTTCAGTAGAATAATGAAAAAAAATGTAAGTCACAGCAAAAGAAGATAATGAGAGAGAAAGAGAGAGGCATAAAGAATCAGCCAGTCACTGCATAACATGGTAAAGAAAGAGAGACAATCCAATGAATAGAGTTTAACAGAAATCATTTATGAAGAATGCTATAGAGAACATAGCAACACAGTTATCAGGCTACTATTAAAAATTTTGTCAATGAAGAAGTTGAGATCAATGCAAATAAATTACAAGAAACCAAAAATGAAAATCCACCTTTCTAATGAATGGGTTGGCAAAAAATGGCTCAAATTCAGCTAAGATATCCTGGCCACCACCATCAAGAACATCTACCCATATACATGACTTTCCATATCCAAAATCTGCCTCAGGTCCAGAATAAATACTGAAGCATATTATCTCTCCATGGTTAACAGGTGTTTCTTGCTTCACATCAATCCCTGCTACCTGTGAATTTTATAGCTGTAATAAAATAGGTAGCAACTCACACATGAAATGATTCTACGCTGTGCAAATATCGCTGACCTGTATGTGGTTTGAGTAATAACAGATGAGAGCATATTCCAGCTTATTTCTCATTTTGATGAGAACAGACATGGGAACTTAAAAGATTGTCCTTTAGGTTGTATAAATGTGTTTGTAGCTCAAATACATAAGGAATAGTTTTTGTTTCAATTTGTGCATGGATAATGAGCAGTTTACAACTATATATATATGAGCATTTTATTACGTCCTAAAATATCCATATAGTTTTTTAATTTCATAATAAGATGTGCAATATAAGATATGTCTAAAACCTTCCTATATAGCGTGTATAATCGAATAAGGGACTCTTAGTTTTCCTATACAACAATAATTATACAGGAAAACATAATATTCGTGATCTTCAACACTCCCCCCCAAAGCTGGTGAGGAGATATTCTCAATTCCTAGCTTAAAAGTGAGTTTCCAAACACTAGAAGTAGTTCTTTTGTGAATATATCTGCCAATTGGTCAATGCACAATAAATAAATGTGGTCATCAACTCACTATCCAACTTCTCTTTTCTAAAATGTCTATCAATCTCTAAGAACGCTTATGATCCCAGTACAACAATGGTTGACAATGACGACAGACTAGTACAATGATGGCCAGCAATGAATTGTTAATGATGTTAATGAAAGATAAGTGTGATGATGGACCAGTGGCTGTAGTAAGAAGATGGGGAGCAATATTGACTTGCGACAAAAGGTATGGCTGACACAAAGGAGCAACGCATATCCAAAGTTTGATCCTAGCAAGGTCTCTTTCTCCCAGAGATGATAATGTTAGATTCTGACAAGGCCCAATCTTACCTAACTATAAAGGCTGTCCAAAGGGGGGGGAAAAAGGAAATTTTGACAATTAAGTTCAACTTTCAGCCATAAGATTGATAAAAAGGTGGCTCAATAGCAATTTCTAAGCTGCCACATAGAAAGACAAAGGAATATTTATTGTACTTTTTTCTTCTAGCCTTACTAATTTTACAAAAGGGTAATACATGTTACACAAATATTTCATAATAAATATAAGATATGTGCAAGATATTTCACAATAAGACATATACCGAAAAGGCATATAATCTAATAATTTTAGATTTTTCATACAGGAATAATTACACAAGAACAAAAATATCCGTGATATTCATCATCATATAATAGTAAAGAAATCTATTTTTACCAAAATTTTAATGTAGCCTCAACCCCCAGTGTGATACTCAAGAACCCTATTATATGAAACCCAAAGAAGCTAAACCTTGGAATTTATAAATTTTTCTCTTTGATATCAACATAAATTTTTAGACTTGAACAATGCTTGCAAGAGAAACTCTGAAAAGAATCCAATGTCTAGAAAACATACCTCTGTATCACATGCATGTATAAGATGTCTGTATTGATTGATAAGCTTAGCAACAACCTCCTTCGCCAAAAGAACATTATCAACAATCAGAATATCTTCATATATACCAGTTAGCCTTTGGCGACTCTCTTCTCGGGATGATATTCCTTCGGTCTTGGACTGTTTCTTATCATAGCTAACAGAAGATGTAACATTACTTATCATGTTATCATAAAGCTGGGGAGCAGTCTCTCCTACTCTGGACAGTTCAGAGTCATACTTAACAACCGTAGCTGCATTAGAATTATGCATCTGATAACTATCTTGCTGAGCAGATGTTTCATTTACTCTGGATTTTTCATAATTATGTCCAAAAATAGCACTGTTTCCATTAACCCGATCAATGCCAACTGGACTAGTAACTGCATCAGTTTGACCAAAACCTACTTTTCTCTGGTTCTCCAACACTATTCCTTCCAGTGATCCATTAGCATGTGCAGCATCTCTTAGGATGCTGTTAGGAGCATTATTGCTTGGCTTTTTCTGATATGTTGAACAAGCATCTCTACCACATAATGATATAATGTTGTTACCCTCATTCTTTACTTCAGATTCAGAACCAAGTGGAAAAGGTACAGCATGGTCCTTACTATTAGTGAGTCCAACATTTCTGACATATGCATTGTTATTATTATTTGGTTTATCCTGCATCTGTATGCTTCTATGGCTGACTTTTGAAATAGAGCTTCCACACTGAACACGGCCTTGCTTGTTCAAGAAGTAGCTCCTTTTGTCCCGCAACTCTTCACCCATTGCTTTCCATGAGTTCCTATTGCTTTCAACTGGAGGATAAAGTACCTTCAAAACAGGTTTTTTCTCGTCTTGTCTGTGCAGGTCCAATAAGCTATCAAACGCATGAAACTCAATATTAAGCATCAATTAATATGGAGAAGTTAAGCGGAGCAACAAAAGCATAAAAGATACAGTTAAATCATTTGATTTAAGGCCACAGAGGCCTAAAATTTAACAACGTAAGCAATTTGGTAAGCAGCAAAGACCAAGAGTTGTCTAGGGAATGTTTAGAAAACATAGACGATAAGTTTAGAACAAAAGTTTTGACAAAAAATAGAAAGTGCTAGAAAACATGTTGATAACATACAGAAATGATTGAAACAAAATGATAAAGTTAGATTCATTCTCAGTAAAATAGATAAGTCAATTTTCTGATTACTTGAGAGACCATGCTATCTCAGGCAAATCTTTTGAGATGCGTGAATCGCTAGTTGTAAGAGATCAGCTGGCACATATCTCATGTTCTATTATAATCGTGGTTTTCCACATTTATCACAAAGAAACAAACATACTGGAACGTCAAAATATATGAGATACAAGGTAGAAAAACAGGGCCAGAGAAACCAGTTAGAAGATGCAAAACACCTAAACAGGTAACACAAAGCATATTATAAAACCAATCAAGAATAAAGCATAAAGAGTAGGCCAGCCAAAATTATTACACATCTCATTACATAATACTCCTATAAAACAAAAGAATTTTGAATAGCAAAATCTATATATGAAGGAAGCATATGATTCAGAGTAAGCATGTAAAAAGAATACCCAGCATAAGCAATCACAAGAAATCCTTTAATCGGCCCAAAAAACAAGGGAAATGTTGAACTTTACTAATAATATTAAATGGAAATATATTAAGAAAAGCATTACATAAACACTTCAAGGCCATTGCTACACTTGACAATACATAACCCAGCAAAGAACACATAAAATAAAAACGAACAAAAGGGCATCAAAACAACCCAAAACCCCACGTCCCAAAGAGCTAAAAGAAATGAAACAGCCACCAAAAAAAAAAAAGTCTTTTACAAAGACAGAAAGCGAACCTCTGAACTGCATTGGAGAAGGGACGAGCAGGACCACTAACAGAAGATGCAAAACAGGGACAAGACCGAGTTAATTTAAAATAAGAAGGGCAAAACGGTCTAAAAGAACCAACATAGGTGGTCGGAGTGGTGGTTCCAGAGAGGCCCATAGCTACAAAGCTTCTAACACTCCCCAGCTTATAGCAGCTGCAAGTAGCAGTAGCTATTGTGGCTCTGCAAAAATGAGCCGTCTTTATGGTGGCAAGACTGTAATAACAAGGTGGGGCCTTGAGTTTGGACTACTTGGGAGGTGAGGCAATTTGGTCGGTTGGAGTTGCAGAAGAAGAGCAAAGGAGTGCTGTAGCCATGAGATGGAGAGGGAGAGGCAGAGGAGGGAGAGGGCCTAAAACCCTGCGGTTCTTCATTTCTCACGAATTGGGGGGCAATTTTACGGCTGGCAAATATTTGTCCCTGTATCCGGCTTATAATTTTATGCCTCCATTGTCGTTAAATTACGGATGGGCCACCCTTGCCTTGGGCTGAACCGTTGTTTCTATGTAAAAGATATGGTAAAAAGCGACAAGTTTGACATTAATATTTCTATCAAAATATAAATTAAATATTGATATTCTAAAACATTTAAAATAAACATTGACATATTTTATATTAATAATTACGTGATAAGAATATATTTTTAATAAATTAATTAAGTTAACTTAATTTAATAATTGTTAATCTAATAAATCAAAATTCTAAATCATAAATTTATTTCTTATTTTATTTTAACCTCTTTACTCACATTTCCTCTTTATTCTCCTCCAAATTACCTCTCCTCGTCTTTATTTGAAATGGCAACTTTTGAAAGATCCCAAATCAAATCTTCATCATCTTTTATGTCATCTTCGACCTCTTTTATTCCGATTATTTTAGTTTAGAATGCTCATCATTTTCACCTGTTTTCTTTTTGAAAAATTAAATAATTTTATTACTTGTAAGAATTATAGGGATTTACGTTAGTTACTAATACAAGGTAGCAATCAATCCTAAAACATTTTCATGTGAACTATCAGAGCAATTAAACCATAGATAGGACATAACTCTTTTAGTGGCAACATTTCACATCTTTGAGATACATATCTTCTTGATGTTAAGGCCTAAAACAACAACACAACATAACTTCACTTCTTCAACTGGGACCATTTAGGGTATTTCTTGGTCTCTCTCTAATTGAACACTTTGTTCACTCTATATGTGTAACAATTTACTTATCTACAGCTTATGGATCACCTTTTTTTATCTTGCTAGTTGCATCACCTTACTTCCTAAATAACTCACCTTAAGCAAAGCCTTATTAGTGATGATAAGTGTATCATTTCTTCTTGCATGGGTGGGTTGAACAAAGGGGTTTACTCCAAGTCATTGATTTTAAGTTCTATAAGGATCTTACACACCTAATTTGAGTCAATCTTAATTCTCCTTATCCTTACAGAGGTTCGCTCCTTTAGTTATATTGTTATATTATTGAGGGGCTAATCTTGCATGAATTTTCATTTGCATATTGGAATTTCCTTTTTCGCATTACTACTTGCTCTTTATGATGGATTAGTCTCAAGCTAGTAATCAATCTTCTTTGTTTCTTGCTACAATAAATGCTCTTTTACTCTTACATATGCCATTAATTATTTTTCACCTCATCAGAATAGGTAGGGTACAACCTTCTGTACTCAATGGTTGTAATTGATTGATTTAGTAAGTGCAGATCAAAGCTACAACGCCCCAAAGAACTACAAATGGATCCAGGGGGATATCAAATATCATGCGATGATTGAGAAGAGTTCTCCATTTTTACCCTCCTATTAACCAGGTAATTTTGAGTATATTTCAGAACTTCTTTAGGACATATGCACGTTTGAAACATTCAATCTAATGCAATCATACTTTTTGTATATATATGTTGCATATTCTTCTTATAGATAAAAACTAAGGTGAGTTAGAATATAAACAAAAGAACTACTTATTCTGGCCTCCATGCCCTTTTTATATTCCAGCTTAGATGATTAGAATCCTTACATAGTATCAGTTGTTCCCTTATGCTAGCAATAGTGAGGTCGAATGAGATAGTAATATGAGCTCTTAGTTGCTTGAATCTTCTAGCATTTTGTTCCTTTCAAATAGAGCAAAAATAGTTAGCAACTCCAATGAGAGAGACAACAGTACATCTCTAGGGAGCTTGCCATAATTATTATTAGCAAATATAAAATATTCAGAAAATAAACTAGATTATACTCCCAATTAAGGAGGCTTTCCACATAACTTCATGTTGTCATTGAATAATTGTAGTGAAAAAATAAATTTGTTAAGGTTTTAGCTACTTCTTCACATAAACACAAGTATCTTAAAGATGTAAGAAATGTAATTTGTCCATAGTTTAAAGTTTATTCAAAGTTGTCAACCCTAAAAGAAACAAGTCCCTAAGTAGTAGGTTGTTATTCCAAATGAGTACATCCCAAAACACCTTTTTTCCTCTAGATTTTATCAAGTCCCTATAGACTCTGTTGGTAAATTTAGCCTCCAAATTACTAATCCAAGTGTAGAAAACTTTAAACACAACATTTTTTAAGTAATTGGGGATCAAATATTCTAATTCTTTTGGAAAATTGCTTCATTGACCATCTTCAATCCACAAACACGCCTTGGTTTGAGGTTGTATTTGAACTACAAAATGAGCAACTTATGCTATGTTTTGTAAAGTCCGCTTTCTCATCTAATTATCATATAACAAGAAAGAAAAACTACCATCCCTAATTCTGCACCCCATATTTGGCTTAATTGAACTCTTTAATTTGGGTAGTTAGTTAATGAACTATGAAAAAGAATCTTTGCTAACAAGGGACTAAATATTATCTCCTTTCAAATGTAGCTATGCATCCATCTCATCCATAGTAATTTCTTATCAACCAAGGTTCTCCAAAGCCTTTTAGCCAATACCACCTTATTGGCAATGCTTATAAGAGTGATCCCTAAGCCTCCTTCATCCATAGGTTTGCATATCTCTGATTACTTGACTTTAGCATTTACCTTGTTTATATTTATTTTTCCCTATAAGAACTTCCTCATCAAGCCTTCAATAGTTTTCATATGTCTTTTTGAAAGGAATATATACACTCCAATAGATCTGCATAAAATTTAAAATGGATTTGATAAGTTGACGCTTAGCTCTAAAGGATAGCTCCTTATTGGTCTAACTCCCTAAGTTTTTTACATTTTTCACCAAAGGCAAGTATTCCTTGAATTGCAATCTCCTTGTCACCAGTGGTAATCACAAATACAATAGATGTTGTTTGATATCCATTCCAGTCAATGTTCTAATCCTCTTTAAGTGTAGCATTGAATTATAAGGCATGAGAACATGAATTTTGTTGTAGGTTATGTCATGGCCAAATCTCTTGGATCCTTCAAAGGGACTTCATCAATATTTGAATGGATTTTATATCAACCCTAAAGACGAGAAGCAAATCATTTGCATAATATAAACTAGTTAGTTTAATCATCTTACATTTTCTATAGTACTTAAAGATGTCACATCTCTTGTTGTTCTAGTTTAAGAGCAAGATTAAAGCTTTCATATCAAGTATAAATAGATAAAGAGAAAGAAGGTCTCCTTGTCTAATACCCCTGGCACCTTCGAAGAGCTCCCCATTAATAAATACACTGTAAGTAGTAGAGAAGATATACGAAGCTATCCATTTCCTAAAAATAGGAGGAAAGCCAGATAACTTAAGCAAATTGAGGATGAATTCCCAACTAATACTATTAAAAGCTTTGTTAAAGTCCACTTTGATGGCATAGTTCTGGGAGGAATTCTTTCTAGAGCAACCTTTCAAGAGCACTTGAGCAATAAGGATATTGTCACTAATTTACCTACCTTTAAAGAAAGTGCCATGATTTTCACTGATAATTGACTGAAGTGCTCCTCTTAATCTATTTGTCAAGATCTTTGCTATGTTTTTATATAGGAAATTGTTGAAAGAAATAGGCCTATAATCACCAAAAGAAAAAGGATTAGATATCTTAGGGGCAAGGAATATAGAGACCATATTGATCTCTTTTAAGAGGCTCCCACTAATGAATAACTCTTTTACTGATTGTTTTACTAAAGACACAACCCGTTGCCGAGCCTTGTAGAAGAAGAATCCATTTAGCCTAATCTAGAGCAGGGGCCTTTTCCCATTTATTTATAATACCACCTGTTCCATTTCCTAATCATCAACTTGCTTAATAAGCAAATTTCTGCACTCCTGGCCAATTCTAGCATTGATGAAGTCCCATAAAAGCTCAACTAAAGAGGAATTAAAGGAGTTAGAACTAATATAATTTTTAAAAGGGCACAGCTTCATTCATGAGATCAACTTGAATAGAGATTAGAGCACCATTATAAGAGACATTATATATGTTGGGACCCGATCTCGGAACCGAATCCCAACCGAAAAAAGACGGAAAACGAAAAACCAAAGAACGGAAGTCGAACCCGAAAGTGGGCCGAAGCGAAAACGGAGGCAAATCGAAACAAACGTTTCGAAACGAACGAAAGCTCGAAAAGCGGAAGCACAAAGAACGGAAACGAAACGCGGAAACAACGAAACGAATGTCGAAGAATCGAATTTAGCAACCAAACAGTGCTCGAGAAATCAAAGACAAACGGGATCAACGAAAAATACATATCGAAGACAAAGTACGAAACATATGAGAATCAAAGGCGGAAGAAGTGAATCCGAAGCGAATCACAAAGCAAATCGAAACAAATTGAACGAAAACATAGCGAATCGCAACACAAACGGAATGGACAAATCGAATTACCGACATCCGATGACATACACTCAAGAAAACAATCGCGTCGCGTTGGAAACCCTAAGACTAATCCGAAAATCCCGATATGATTTTTTTTCCTCTTTATACAAACCATTCCATAT
>JAOTBA010000005.1:21612035-21622713 GCA_025629845.1 Erythroxylum squamatum
TGTTCATGATCAATCATGGACTATAATTTGTTTATGGATGATATTGAGTTGAAATGGAATTAGAATGATGGGAAAATAAGGAAAAATTGAATTAGAAATGATAGACAAGATTAAGGCAGTGAATGTAGTAAGTAAAGAGTTAGAATCTGGAAAATTGGAAGATGAGTCTTGATTGTGCTTCTGTGAAAGTTCGTTGTGGCCAACTCCTTCTCTCTCCGGCCAACTTGCAGGAATTTCTCTCGGGAAAAGTTCGCCGTAGCCAACTCCTGTCTTCGCCGCGGCCAACTTTCCTGCACAACTTGAACATGCTTCGATTTTTTAGGCATCACTTATTCTGTAGTTATCCAAATGGAATGATTTTTGATTTGGAGTTAACTATAGAAATAGGGTTACAAATTTTCTGAAGAAATCAAAATTTAATTCAGTCTTTAAGAATTTCAATTTTTGGATGGAAGTTGAGTATAGGGCATTGTTCCAATATAAGAATAGTCCAAAAATATTTGGGGTATAACTTTCAGAGTAGTGAACCAAATTGAATGATCTAGTGTAATTACACATTTAAGACAATGGAACACATTTTTCTAGAAGAAAGTATTGCCAAATTATGTCATTTATATTGTCTAAATGAACAAGAATAGTAGACCCAAAGTCAGTTTTTGGAAAAATCTGAAATGATTCGTTGGGTTATGAAATTAGTTTCGAAGTGTTTATGTGAGGTATAAACCCTACGTACAAATGATACCTAAGTGACTTTTGATATTGGATTGATTTTGTGACGAGAATAATGGAAAAAATACCCCGGACTGTCATTGAGCATGCATTGTATATATTCCATATACACATTGTGCATAAAAGAATACTAATAATTGTATAATTATTAGTACCTTCTTGTTTTACTACCTAATACTTCCTTCACCTTCCCCTTTTTTCCCTGATGGCATCTCTACCTAGTGCTTTCAGAACTCCTTTTTTCCTTTTCAGTTGACCTATCTATGTTCAACCCTCTAGCCCCTACTTTATCTTTTCCTTACTATTTATTCCTCCCTTTGATTTTACTTTTTTACTTTTGATAAAAATAGGCCTGGTTCTCAAATTGGAATTTTTTCTATGTTATTCTTCCTACCTTGGTTAAGTTATCGTTTATAATGATGATATTTTTAAACCATTTCTCCTCTTTTCTTTTTTTCCAATTTTGGAAACATTATTTATTAAGACTCCATTTCATTTCATCTTCTCCAATCTAGCTTTTCTTAACCCCTCTCTAACCTTTACTACTACCACGAGAATAATGTCAACATTCCTTCTGATACTAGAAAGACTTCTCTCTCTATGACTTATTCAAGAAGAACTTGGAATCAAATCTTAAGTGATTATGCTTGAGCTACTTCCCTCCAATATTTCCTCCAACATCAATAGATGGATAACTTATTATGCCCTCCTTCTAAACATGTTATAGGTTAGAGTTGCTAAATGGCACTCATCTTTGATTTTTTTGGGAGAAAAAGTGTTTATCATCCCTTCATAAAGCTTAGGTAAGAAAGTTCTAGAATTTTTATGGTTTGTTAGAAGTTCTTATTTCGGAGGATGATCATTTTATCTTCAATTTCAGTTCACAAGATGAAGCAGTCTTAGATAATGAGCTATGGAATTTTAATGGCAAACCAATATTCCTCCAAAACTAATAACTAGGTGTTGTTCCATCGAATCTTAAGAGTGGGAGAATATCTGTTTAGATTAATTTGTATAATACTCCATTGCACAACAAAAGAAATGGAAGTAGAAAACCCCACTCTATTTGTATATCCTTCATCTATACCTTAAATTTTGGCTTCCAAAGAATAAAATTATAGAATAAATTGCTAGATATCTATTAAGGTATTCAAGCTCATTGGTTTGGTAATGGGAAATTTAAAATTTATACTATGCCTATCAAAAGCTGAAGGAAATGTTTGTGTTAGAAACCTATCCGATGAGCTAGCTAAATATGTTCCAAATATTGAACTGAAACATTTGAAATGTAAAGGCAACCTATTTACTTGGAGCAAAAAATAACAAAATTCTTGGTTCCAAACGCAAAAAATAACAAAATTCTTGGTTCCAAACACAAAAGCTAGATTGAGGTATGATGAACTTGAGTTGGCTCTTGTCTTTCCCTAACTGTAAGGCAATCTTTGGTAATCCATACTTTTTAAACCACTCTCCTATCTACACCCAAATTTTGGACTTAGGTATGAAACCTCATTTACCTTTTAGATTCATTAACTACTTAGCTTTGAATGAAGGGTTTAAAAAAGCTACAAAAAGGGGACTCTAAGTGAATGTCTAAAGTTCTTCTTCATTCATTTGTAATGAAAAGCTTAAAAGAATCAAACATGAACTTAAGTTATTGAATATGACTAGATATAAAAGCATTTGTACCTCAGTAAATGACTCCTTTAACAAACTCTAAAATATACAACATTTGTTTTATAATGATCCCTCTAATCTAGTTTTCCATAATGAGGAGAAAGAAGCATTAGTTATACATACTAATGTAGTGGAGGTTCGATACTCCTTATTAAAGCAAATATCAAGAATACAAAGGCTAAAGGATAGTGATAGGAACACATTCATAAAACTGTTCAAAGAAAGAAGAATCATAATAGGATCACTTTTCTACAATTGGAAGATGGTAGATTAGTCATCTCCTAAGAATATATCTCAAAAGTCACCTTTGACAACTTTAGTAATTATTTGGGTTCTAAGGATGATTAAGCTTCTTCCATATCTCTCCTCAATTCCATCATTCTATATAGATTACCAAAAAATAGTGTTGTATCTTTAGTTTTTCTCTTCACCATAGGTGATGTAGAAAAAAAAAATTTCAGCATTAAGCCTAACAAATCGTTAGGTCTTAATGGTCTCAGTAGAGCATTCTTTCAAAATCAAAGCACTTGATTAAGAATATTTTTATAAATGATGTCCTAAGCTTCTTCAAAAGGGGTTAGAGTTTAACAATAAATTTAAATGTCTTATTCCATAGCTCCATAACTCCTTATCTTTAGGAGATTTCAGACCTATTAGTCGAGGTAACATTATTTACAATGTCATTTCAAAAATTCTTTCTCTCAGGTTGAAGAAAGCTATAGAACCTCTTATAAATGAAACATAGGCTACTTATATTGAGGGTAGGAATATTGGTGATAATATTTTCTTATATAAGAGCTTTTTAATAACTATAAAAGAAAGAATTCTCATATGCATTGTGCAACTAAGAATAATTTTAAAAAGCCATTAATTCTCTAAATTGGGGCTTTATTATAAGTGTTATGTAGTCTTTGGGATTTTAACTATATTTTAAGGATGGATTCAACAATGCCTCACAACTCCAGCCTATAGTATATTGGTGAAAGGGATGCCAACATCCAATTATCGAAGTCATTCTTTGAAGCTTACAAACAATTTTTTATTAACTAAATGTATTTAGAGGTTGTTCAATAATAAGAAGTCTTTGTCGGTAAGATAGGTAGACTTAAATTATTTTTACATAAGATGATTTTTAATCTTTTCATGTTAAAAAAGATTCCTTATAGACAACACATAATATTTCTAAGTTTAGAAATCAAGTCTGACCTTGGTCCAAAACTAAGTTGTATGATGGTTCTAAAGCTCCATTTTGGTTGGATAATTGGAATCCAATATTTATTAATGGAAAATACATGTTTTTTCATTTAAAGACAATTATCCCTAGTCAAGCCATAGTGAAATATGTAACCCAAGAGAATCAATTCAATATGGAACTTCCAATTAAAACCAAATAACAAGATTTACTACACAGACAATTAGGCAATTCAATTGTTGAAGATCAATTTTATCGAGCTATTATCCAATCAAAAGTCTTCTTCAATAGATCATACCAGGAAATAATAAGAACTAGAGATCTAAAGGTTCCTTTGTATTGACTGGTCTGGTTCCCTTAAGCAATTCCCAAGCTAGTTTTTAAACTGTGTTTAGTTATTCAAGGTAAATTGTCAACAAAGGATAAAATGTTTGGGTGGTATATAAATGATAAGTTCTTCCTTTCCTCTCTATTTCTTCAAACTCCGGAACTTGTCTACTTTTAGTGTCAATTCTCTAATTACTTATAAAATAGGAAGCTTTGTTTATTCCATGTCTCTTGCACAACTTCTTTTAACTCTAGAACATATCTACTTTTAGTTTCAATTCTCTAATTACTTATAGAATGGGAAGCTTTGTTTATTCCATGCCTCTTGTACAACTTCTTTTTATGGTGTAATTATAAATTGGATAATGCAAAGGAAATGGAGGAACAAAAAGGAATTTAATAATGTTCTAAAGGGACACAAATTATCAAGTAGTATAAAGTTCTCTACACCTATATTCCATAAACTTATATCTTCTAACTATCTATTAAACATGTCCATAGCCACATGCATAAAATTAAGGGATTAATTGAATTGAAGGGAGAGATCCATAGAACATTCAGTACTTATCGAAGCCTCCTTGTAAAACCTTATGATTTTAGCCTCCCATCTCCAACCTTGGGCTCTCCTAGAAAATAATGTTAAAAGTTACATGATGTTCTCCAACTTAACATGCAAAGTGAAGATTAGAAGAAATATAATGAATTGGTAATGGATACGTGAATCTCCCTAGTTTTACTAATAAGGAGAAACCTATGGAACAACTAGCAACAGGATGTCAGATGAACGTACTTTCAATTTGCTCCTCACATTATTGGATATTGTCCTGCTTGTATCTATTACCTGTCCTTTTGTGATGAGACAAATGTTACATTGGGTTTGGTTACTATCTCCATCAGTGGAGATAGATAACAATGGAGACAGATAACAAAATACAAAAATCCTGTGCCTCGTAGTGTTTAGTTGCTGACCCAACTTATTTTTGTTCTGACTCTAGATCACAAAAACATAAATTTTTTGTTCATTCCAAAACACATAAGCAACTTCCAGAAATACCCCTCCCCCTAGGAACTTATTTGCAAAATTGAACCTTTTCTTAAATCCCCCTCGACCCATTTGCTCTGCTTCTCTCTCATTCTTCATCTCTCACTTTCTAATCTCTCTCTCATTCTCGTTCTCCTCTCTAGTGGCTCTCTTTGGCCGGTGACAACCAGTTCCTCTTCCTCCATGCCACCACTGCACGTCCCCTCTCTAGTCTCCACACATCGCCAATCACGGACTCACTGTCACCACACAAAACCCAACCATTTTTAGCCTCCACCGCACGCCCACCACTGTCCACTCTCCACCATCGTCCACTATCCACCGTCGACTGCTGCCTACCACTACCACTTTTGGAGTTGACAGTTGCTGGATCTAGAAAAGATCTAGATTTAAACCCAACCTGAAATTCCAAACCCCAACATACGTTGAGAATTTTTTGGGTGTGTTTTTATTTTTTTTGTTTAATTGCATTTGTGAATATTGATGTTGTGAACGAGTTGATTGAAACTAAATTGTTGGAAGTGCAAGTAGAAAATAAATTTTGTGGATTTGTGATTTGTGTTGGGTTGGAAATTTGGAGTTGAATGAATGATGATTTGGGTTGAAAATTTGGAAATTTGAATGAAGATTGATGCAAGGTTTTAACTTTTAATTTTAATAGAATTGGATATTTTGAATGGAGTTGATAATGCTAGTTATGAATCATGATTTGGTTCATTCGGCTATGCATGAATTGAGATTTTTAATTTTAAGCATACCATACCATTTGCATTTGAAACTTGTAAATAATCACAAACTATCATCAATTCATCATACAAAAGAAACATGACTTTTAGGCATTGCAAGAGTAATTATAAATATGATTCCAATCAATGAATTACATATTTCCAATCATATTATACTGCAGGGGTACTTTAGTCATTGACACTGTTTTTGTTGTTCTGTCAACTGCAACCAAACACATTTCTGTCCTCGAGACCAGCACAGTTTTATCTATTTTGTCCATCATAACTAAACACCTCACTGTCTCCAATTTTTGTTCTGTTATGTCTCCAAATTTTTGTTTCGTTTCGTCTCAGCATATGAAACACAATAACCATATGCAGCGTTAGTTTTTTTTCAATAATTTACTTCCAAATGTCTTAGTCATACAGCGTGTTAGTATAGCTTTAAGCCTTTCTAGCAAGTATGAAGCCATTTTGTAGGACTTGGTCCCTTATTTTTCATTAATATATTCGTTTATATTTTTCAAAAACTTATAGGTTTAGAATAAATCTTCTTATAATTAGTCTATATTTGCATATTTTTAAAATTACATTTCTATATGTTTATGTAAATTTAAATTTATAATTGTCAACTTCTAAAGTTTGATATTATAAAATTAATGAAATAAACCTAAATTTACTATTTTTATATAGGGGCTTATCTTTTTATTTTAAATAAATAAAAATAGATTTATTGATTAATATTTTTATTTTTAAAAAGTAATTACAAAAAAAAGATTTAATTCACTAATTTGAAGTTAAAATTGAGACTATAAACTAAAATTAACGATATGATCTAATCTAGTGACAAGTTAAAAAGATGAAATAAAAAGAGCAAGAATACAAAAGTCTAATTGTAGCACTTTGAATAGTTCACTTCGAAGAGTTGATAGAAGAAGCGGTATTTTTTAATTTTATCATTAATTAATTTAAATTTAAGCTGTTAAGTGTAAAATGTAAAGAGTTTAAGGTTAAAACATTGCATGAAATATATAATAAATGAACAAAAACTTGATATCCACATTATGGATGTCTAATCTCAAAATCGATGCAAATATATGATTCTTACTACATCAAAATCAATGAAAATATGATGTTACTATAATAAAGTTATTGAAAATATCGTTAGTTTCCACATATAGAGGGGTCAGAAAATTTTTAGATGGGAAAATAATGAAAAATTAAATCAAACTTTAAATAAAAGTGGCCTAACTTAATTAAAGTAAAATTTATAACAATAAAAATATTTAAAAATTAGCACCAGTTTTCTTATATTTTTCATTATTTTTAGGAAACAAAATTTTAAAACTCTATTAAAAATTCTTTAATTAATTACTTTTTTAGTTGAAAATTTTGGGAACAATTATTTCCATACTTTCTCTATTTTGAGTTTTTAGAAAATTTAATTTCTCTATTCAATTAAATATCATTTCCCTTAAATTTCTCTAGTTTCTAAGGAATCTTTTTTGTTTTAAGCAAATCCTTTATTGACTAATATATAGAAGTCCCTATGATACAAACATTTTCCTTCTTTTAGCAAATACACTAATTTTCTAAAATAAATTAACAACCATTTTAAACGTCTAACCCATTTAATATTTACAAAATGATCTTCAGACCCAATAATTAGGTCACAAGTCCTTTTCTAAAATGCTTGCCAACATTTAGGCACGTGAAGCTTGAAAACAAAAACAAGGAAGCACATTTGAGTTGGTCCATCTGTATCCCTGTAGCAGGAAATTACTTTGGGAATATGGTCGGTTAACGTTACAATACACGATGAAAGAAAAAAAGAAACAACTTCTAGTTAGTGAAATATGCTATTGTACTCTTGCTTGTTATTAGAAAGAATAGGCTTAAATACTTTAGCAGACATTTCAGCATTTTAAAAGAAAATATCAATGTATTGAAAGAGTGACTTACAAGTACGAACAAGTGGCCAAATGACAACCAAATAAGGTTATTATATATTAAGAACCCCATCATTTAAAAGCCGTCTATGATGTTTGAAGAAGCCTAGAAACTTTTTTTTTTTTACAAAAGGTAAAAAAACAAAACACTCATAAAACACTCTAACTAGCGCAGGTTCTGCGGTGCCAAGCTCATTGCTAGTCTTGATGGATGAGACCTTGGATCAAAATCGGGGGCTCCTGGAGTATATGTAGTCCCGGGCTAGAAACAAGTGCGACGGAGGCTAGCCTATCAGCACACTGGTTCCCTTCTCGATATACATGCTAGAGTTACACCTCCCATGCTCAGTGGATTAAACCACAAGTACCTACCACCAAACAATTATCCTCAGTTAAAACTATGGTGGAAGAGGAAAGAATGTTAATTACCTCTAAGGAATCCACTTTAATGATAATCCGTCTGTAACCCAGCGTCCATGCTAGGGTAAGTCCCAAATGGACTCCCCATAGTTTGGCAATTAAAGGCGAGCTTCTACCAATGTGTTGCAGGAAATCACCGCACCATTGTCTGTGACAGTCCCTAATTAATCCACTGTAGTAGCAATGTTTGAACCTTGTTTAACCACTCCATCTGTATTTAGCTTGACCCAGTCCTCTGGCGGTTTGGTCCATCCAATTATAGTACCCATAGGTAAGCCCGAAGTCTGAAACATGTAGCTTTCCAGAGCCCTTGCCTTAACTATTCCATCTACGTACTCCATAACTGCTCTGGTACTAACGTACTCCATAACTGGTCTGGTACTTTCTTTTGGCCAAACAAATCCGGCTTCAAAAATACTTCGATTTCTCCAATGCCAGAGAAACCATCATGCTACTCCATAAATTATACTCCAATCCACCTGTTGCAGTAAAGAGTGCTTCCTAAGGTTGGATGTCACCCACATCCCCTCATCTTGCTGGAGAAAATTCATGTCAACCACCTCTATGGGAAACTTTCTTCAGAAAGCTTTCACTCTCGAACAATCTTGGATTACATGCAAAGTTGACTCTTTTTGCACACAGAAGTGACAACTGCTATCCAAAGTGAGATGACGAGCCACTCGCTGTTGATTTGTCAGAAGTTTTTTCTTGGCTAATAACTAAAGGAAAGCTCTAATCTGATGGGGCCCTGCCCATTTTCAGATTAAGTCCCAACAACTCCCATTGTCCTCCGAGGTATTACCTTCAATTAAGTCATAGGCTGACGTCATTATGAACCTTTCATGATTTGTTTTCCCCCACATCATGGTATCCTCCACTAAGCCTTCTACGTTTGTATGGAGGGTCGATGTTGTTGGAACCTTTCATGATAGACTGTGGAAGGGAGATATTGTTGAAACAAATGCCACTGCCAGTTGCCTACTTCATTCGTAAAATCTGCAACTGTAGCGTGAAGAATGCTAACTGGAAGTAGAGAGGTTGCCATAAGAATTAATGGACCCCAATCATTTCCCCAATTATCCAGCCAAAAATAAATGCGTCTCCTATTGGCCAGTTGCCATTTTATACCTTGTCGTGCAAACTGCCAAGTTGTAGAGATTCCCTGCCAAATGACCAACGTCCCTTTCCTATCTAAATTGTGAGGGAGATGATAAGGATCTATTTGATATTTAGCCTTTAAGATCTTGACCCATAAAGCTGTAGGTTGAGTGACCAAAGCCCATCCTAACTTTGTCAATAAGGCATCATTAGAAGAGCGAACACATTTAATGCAGAGGCCCCCTGCTTTTTTGGGTTGCCACACTATTTCTCATTTAACTAGATGCATCTTCCTATGCTCGCTCATTGAACCCCATATGAAATCCCTCATGATTCACTCCAAATCATCGTAAAGTTGCCGCTGGAGTTTCACCGTTTGCATCGTGAAAATGGGAAGTGGCAAAATTACTGATTGGGTTAAAGTAATACGTCCTGCTAGAGACAAACACCTTGCACGCCATTTGGCAAGTTTTTTTGGTGCTTTATCAAGGATGTGCTGATAGGTGTGTCTCGTTAAAGTAATGCAGTTGTTAGAGATACGTTTTTGGAGAAAAAATCTGAGTTTTTTTAGTATTCACTTTTTCTCCTAAGACCTGACAAAACACCTCTAGCGTTCTTGCGATTATCTGCGTCTGAGAATCCGTAGCTTCAGCAAAGAGAACAAGGTCATTTGCAAAGAAGAGATGGGATACGAGAGGCCCTGTAGGGCTCAGTTTTATCGGTTTCCACCGTTCATGTCCCACTTCCTTTGAAATAAGGTGTCCTAAACATTCCATGCACAATACAAAAAGGTAAGACGAGAGCGGATTGCCCTGCCAAATCCTATGTGAAGGATTGAAAGGATCAGTAAAGGTGCCTTGCCAAGGAACTTCACCATCATCACACAATTTATAATGACTTGGATTAAATTATCCGGTAACCCAATATCCATAAGGGTGTTTTGAATAAAATCCCAGCGAAGCCGGTCAAATGGCTTTTCCAAGTCCACCTTGATAGCAAAGTACCCAGTCTTCCCCTTCTTCTTGCACATTGAGTGGATGACTTCCTGAGCAATGATAATATTGTCAGTGATTTGTCTACCAGGAATAAAACTGCATTGATTAGCCTCCACTAGATGCTCCAGGTGGTTTTTTAGCCGGTTTACAATAACTTTTGAAATGATCTTATAAGGAACAGTACAGATGTAGCACCCCACTTCCGCAAGACCCGAACCCGACATCAACGGTGATATCCGAGTCCGTGCCCGTGAAGGTAGCATGCTAGAACGAACAACCAAACACAAACCGGTAAGATTTTTTTTTTAAAACAATAACCTGGACAGAAGTCCATTTTTGATTTGGGCCCTATTTCATCTATAACCCCTTTACAAATATAAAGCAATCCATTTTGGGCCATTCGGGCCCCATTCAAAACACAATCACAAATATATAGCCCTTGGCACTAATTAACACAAGTAGCAATATCCACATTTAACAATCCCATTTACAAAGATTTCCATGCTTTATCATTTATTACAAAC
>JAOTBA010000005.1:21672152-21685971 GCA_025629845.1 Erythroxylum squamatum
CGAAAATTACTTTGAACGATGATAACTCGAGCCGCATTTTCAAGAGAATTTTAGTAATTTGATTTCAATCCTGTTTATTTTCAATTGCTTAATTTTCCCAAAATCCAAAAATATTCTTTTATACTCTGCTTAGTTTAATTTAGTTCAATCATTTAAAAACCCCCTTTTTAATTGCTTTAATTGCATAATTCAAACTTAGGCTAGACTTAAGATCAATTTCATAACGGTTCCATCGAGAGAGACGACCCGAGGTTCAGCTTGCTGCAATCTTGGAATTATTTGTTTTGACCGGTTTCCAAGGTCGATTAATTTAATCGAACGACAGAGTCGCGATCAGTGTATCATTCAATTATGCTTAGTCTTATTATTACCAGCCTATGGTAGATGTTATTCCCTCTTACGTTTTATGATATGAAGCTCCTTTAATTGATAGCTATAGAAGTAATCTTCTAAGTAGCTCTATTTGTGAAATCAAAAGTTATTTTGATGAAAGAATAATGACTTTGGCAACTTATAGGTATTCGTTGATATTCGATGGATGGAAAAATATAATATATTAGCCTATTATCAATTTTTCTTTATTATATTAAAGGGACAATTTTGAAGTCTATTAATGCATTTAACCTTGTAAGAAATGTTGATACTCTATTTGAGATGTTTAATGAAGTTATGAATAAAGTTGGGCCTAAAAACATTTTACAGTTTATTACTGACGATGATGCTACTTATAAAGAAGAAAGAAATATTTTACAAAATAGGTATAATTCTTTTTATTAGACTTTTTGTGCTACTTATTACATTAAATTGATGTTGAAAAAAATTAGAGATGCTAGATACTTTCTTATCATTGATGAATCTGTGTAAAAAGCAAGAAAAGTGACTAAGTTCATTTATAATCCTTTATAGGTTTTGAATTTGATAAGAAAGGGTTACATATATTGTAGGAATTTATGTTGTCCTATCATTATACAATTTGCAACTAACTTTTTATCACTCTAATGTTTTGTTATAATGAAGATAAAGCTAAGACAAATGCTTATAAGTAATAAGTAAGTTACATCTTAGTATGTCATATTTGATGTTAGAATGGAGGCTTTCAAAATTATACTTGAAAGTCATAAATTTAGTCTCAATATCAATTTTTCATCTAAGTTTGGGAGCATTTGGTAAGAGTACTTTGCCTAGTTGATAATGATAAGAAGGCAATAATGGTTTATTTTTATGATGATATAGGGAAGGTAAAGGAAGTAATCAAGGCCAATTTAAAAAAAAAGATCTTCATTGTATATACCTTATCTTGCAGTCATCAATGAAAGATAGGACTTTACTCTCTGTTGATTGCTGCTAAGGTATTTTTGAATCCTAATATCACTATAGACCATGTTTTATAAAGAAAGCTAAAGTTAATAAGGGAACGATATTAACTATGACAAAAATTGTTTCCTGCAAGATCTTCTTAGCTTATAAATGAAGGCATACAAGGATGTATGTGGTAATTTTAGGATGCCTATTAACAAACTTAATAGGCATATATTACTTAACTTTTTTTACTTGTTTGAAATGAATCATCACTTTATTTTATTTTTAAGGTTACTTTTGTTGTCTTACAGTTGCTTGGTAGAACTATTTCAAAAGTGGTATTCCAAAATTGTAACACCCCCTATACGGAACCTACAACCATCCACACATAAGGCAACTAATTTCCTGTACATACATTCACGACGTACATTTCGGTTCAATATTATACATATACACATTACAAAACTCCCAAATGTTTAACATTATCATTTACTAGTAGTAAAACATTTTACATTTACATGGTAATCTAAAAGAAAACATACAATTTCCTTTAATCATTACATGTACAATCATATTTAACTAAAAACTCCATTCAAAAGTACTTTTTCTTCTATCTATTGGCATTGGTGCCTGCAGATGTTTCCTATACCTCACTCCTATGAATTGGACCTACACTGATTAATATCCGTGCTAAGCTTGAAAGCTTAGTGGGGAAACACTTAGTTTGGATGACCACTCACAGCATTCATCCGCCAAGCACATACATTCATGAACATCACACAAATATAAACAATGATGACGTACTTAATCAACTAAATAATGCAAACATGCTTCAATATTTTTTCATATACCATAAATTCACCTTCAAAACTCAAACATTGATATTCAACACTCAATGATACAAATTACCAATGCAAATGCAAATGCTCATTCATATACCAATTATTTATGTTGTCATACTGCATTTCTTATCTATATCTCTTTACTTTACTTTCTTTGTTAGGCCTGCACATTTTCTGTGGGTATGGATAACAGGTGTTGTGGATATCTAAAGATATGAAACTGTGGATACTCGAAGGTATCGAACTATGGACACTGGTGGTGTCAAACTGTAGCAGCTACATTATAACCCTATAGGCATGCCTATCTATCCACAACCAAGACAATAGAGCAGGCACTATAACATTTCCTTTAACCATTTGCAAATTTCACAATTCATATATTAACAAATCATATTATATACATTTCAAGTCATAAAATCTATATCTGTGTTCATACATGCAAGTCATAACTAATCACCATTAGAAGGGTGCCAAAATCACACTTGTATAACAATACTATACATATATGAGCAATATAATGCAAACAAATCATTTATGTACATATAAGTTTTCTTTGGAATGTATTATGCTCAATATTAAATTTCAATGTTCAATCACCCGATTCGCATCTGGTAAGTCCTATTTCATTTAGTTCTAGGTGTTTGAAAATTTTTGGACACATTCATAAAGGTTCGGATAAGATGTAGTAGAAATCGAAAACAAAAACAATGCCACAGTCGTGACAGACACTCTCTCCATTCATACCACTAATTGTTCCTTAATATGCATATAGAAAAGTCAGAACTAGGTTTTGAGTCTTCTATAAATTTTTCCTCTATTCCTGTAGTTTCTACAGCACCAACAATCAGACCATTTGGACTTCTAAATCATGAGATGTAGGTAAAATATCACAAGTTGTTCCAAAACAAGGGTAGCATCATATCACCTTTTCGATCTCAATTTCCAAGGTCATAAAACTTGAATTAAATTAGAGTCCCTTCCAGAGATATTTAGCTCTATGTCTTAGGTTTCATATGAAACTAAAATAACATAATTTGGAGGTCTGTAGGCTGAGTTATGACTCAAACAATGTGACTAACTCAAACAAACACTAGACAGAATTCCACTACACGATCCTCTCTTGTCATATACAACCAAGTTCATGCAAAGTAACACCAAAATAACACCAAACCAACATCCCAGTAACAATTTCACATCCAAATGAATCTTTATATCCGTTCAATCATACACAAATATAGAAATCAACTAAGTGAAATCCCAAACTTCAAAATTGACAAAGTAGGTCTTCTATTTCCTTTCCTTCCCTTCCTCTTTGGCTTTGCTTGACTCACCAGCTAGAAAAACCAAAAATATACCTCTTAATCCTACGTCCAACCTTATAATTTCATTCCTTTATAAGAAAAGTAAGAAGATAAAAAGTTGAATAGAAAATTCCTAATTTTACCTTGATTTCCACCTAAGATTGGACTGATTTCTTACATGAAAAATGATTGGATAAAGAAGGTGAAATAGAGAGGAGAAAAATCTAAACATAGAACCCCTAAAATGTTGTACATCTCCCCTCTCCATATGCCCATTCTAGAACTTTCAAGACTCACACATATGCTTAATTCCTATTGGACAAACATGTTTTATTATTATTGGTCACACATGCCTTAATTCAATTGGTCCATATGTTAACTTTAGAAAAATTGCATATTGGTCCTTCTTCTTCCCTTATTTCCCATATTGGCCTACAATCTTATCAATTAATTTCATTCCCCTATGTCTTATTTTTCTAATGTAATAAATTTCATGCAATTTGGTTAATTATTTCGGGAGTTATACTCAAAATACTACAGGCTGTTTAAAAATAGGGACAGTAGCCATAACTCAAGTTCAAGCTAGAATTCAAAATTCTTATAAGCACAATGAAATTTTGGTTCCTTTATGAAAGTTTTTGATCTATATCTCTAGTTTAATCTCCAATTAAAATTATCCAATTTAGAGGTCTACAGGCTAAGATATGGCACAATTACAAAAATATGTTCAGTAGAACCTATCCATTCAGGAGGTACACATCTTAAGCCATCTAACTTCAGTCTTGTCATGCAAGAGCAACACAAAAACACATCCAATTTAACCAAAAAATTTCCATAAGCAAATGGGATACTTCTTCTATCAATTCCCCTCACATCACTTTCATAAATGCAAGCAACATATTAAAAATTCCCATATATATTTCACATCTAAGTAAGTATGTCTATACCAAAATGAACAAATTACCCATTAACCCATGTCTTTTACATAAAGTACCATAATTTCTCTTACTAGGATGCACTTAATTTATTATGTTCGCTTCTTAATACACCCTAGACATGCTATAATACTTCTAAGATATATGTTGGGCCCTTATAAAAATTGTAAAGGTTTGCAATTCAAATTCTAAGTCAACTTGTTAGTGAAATGGGGTGTGAAAGGAATTAAAGCACATTTAATTCATCTATTGCAGAAAAAGAAATAGATTGGAACACAAAAAATTAAACAATTTGGTCCTTTTTTGATATAATATAAAGCTTTGAGAAAGGTATTGTGATAGGCTCCGCAAGTGTACGGGTTTAGTTGCAGCAATCAAGTGTCGATGTACAAGGGCTAAGTCAAATTACTAAATTTATACCTTCTAAATTTGCTAAGCAATCAAATATGAAAATTCATTTGTTAAAGAAGTATCAATGCACGATTTAACAGAATTTGAGCTAATATTCTAGGAATTCATCTCAACAAAGAAATCATGTATGCTTATGAAGTAAAATATTGATCCAAGTACATTAACCCACTCGTATTAATTAGTTCTTTCGAAGTAATTAATGTGTTGATTCCAATTTTAAACCAGTTTCCTAGACCACAAATCAAATCCAACCTAATGAACACAGTGGTTAATCTAAAGTACTCCTAATGAAGAATTCTATTTCTAGATGTTCTTTCAATTAAGTCTAATCTAGCAATTCAGACATTAAACATCACTTTTCAGTACTTAGTTTAACATCTATCATTATTCAATAAGAAACCCTAGATTAGAAAGATCAAATCAATATTAGACAAAATTACTTTACTGAAATCAAGTCAACATTGAATTTAAAAGTAAAGACTTAAGGTTTAATGCATAAATCCCAAGTTGAAACAAACATCCTAAAATAAGAAAATTTACAGATTCATGGCTGAATTCAACCTAAAAGTAAAAATTATAAACATGAACATTAAAGATAAATAATAAATGGAAAGAGGAGGAAAAGGAACTCCAATTGCTTCTTGAATCTTGATCTCTCAATCTCACTGTTCAACTCTCTCCAGAAAAATCCTCCCCCTTCATCTCTCAAAAACTGCCTTTTAATCACAAAAAAACTGTCATAAAAAATCGTCATATACGGACCGTGTGAATTTACACGGGCAGACCGTGTGACTTTCGAGTTTGGTTGTGTGTTCTCGCTTTGAAAGACACGGTCCATGTGAATCTACACGGTCTGACCGTATGACTTTCGGATCTTTAACTTTAAACTTCTACTTTACACGGGCTGTGTGAATTTACACGGGTAGATCGTGTTTTTCTCGGGTTTACTTCATTTTCTTCCCAAACCATCTGCAAATACTAAGAACAAAGAGCAGTACTAAATTCATAAAAAAATAAAGGCAATTTAACATCATTCAATGCAAAAACAATGACAAAATAAAGCTAAAATATATCAAGAACAACAACTTATCAAACTCCCCAATGCTAAACTTTTTCTTGTCCTCAAGAAAATTAAACTTAATGGCAAATTAAGGGAACAAATATAGCTCAAATGTCATAAAGGTAAGATTACAAGATCATGCAAAACAATTTGTTGCATCTCACTTAATCAAATACTCGCTCCAAGTAACAATTCATCACTCACTATCTTTACCAAGCTTAGCTCAAAGATTCAATCAAACTTAATCACAATAGATATTCATCAACATCTTTAAATCGATCAGGAATCAATGGAGTGCAAATAAACATTTCAAAAACAAATTAGGATCATCCCCTTATAGTCCCCTTCGTCTCAAAGGAGTGCTTGGTGACAAATTTATTAATCAATATTATTATTCCCTAGTAACACACGCCTTAAAGGGGTACCTCATTAGGTATTTCCCTAGTAGCTTGTATCTCAAAGGGGGACTAAAGACTAATAACACCCTCAGTTGTTTCGAGTTATTAAACGACCCAAAAAGGGACTTAACTCTCCTAATTATTAGCTGCTCTGTACATAAGCCACTTAAGGAGCACAAATGTCGTGTCATTCATGCCAGCTAGAATTGGTACGCCAAAAGTGTGTGATTTTGCAAAAATTGTAACAACCCAAAAGGGGAAATTCCTCCCACTACTAGCAACTCCATGCATTCAAGAACTTAAGGGAAGATGGTGTCGTTCCACCAACTTTAACTAGAATTGGTGTTCACACAGGTCACCAAAATTTTTTTATTTTAAATTTTTATTTTTTTGAATCAAACCAAGCAAGCAATTCTCCAATAATAGAATAGAAACAACGATGGGGTCCCCAATAAAGATAAATTAGTTAGTCCCTTTCGACTTAAAGAGCTAACTAAAAGAATTTGGATAGAAGGTCAATTTATCTTGGAACTAAGACTAGTTATGAACAGGCTTCCACCATTACTACGGAGTTAGTAATTGACAAAGGTGAGTGCATCAAAAAAATGCAATAACAAACCACCCTAATATTCTAAAAGAACTAATCAACCAAACAAAACAGAACAAAGACAGAAGTAGTTACAAAACAAACACAGTACCAAAATAATTGAACTCCCCTATGCTAGAACGAAACATTGTCCCCAATGGAAATAGTAGTGGGAAAAAGGCAATCATGGAGAAGATGGGGGGTTGGAGGTGGTGGGTTACCGAGAGAGGAGGACCAATGACGCCACGAGTTGAAGGCGATTGTCATATCGTGAATGTGAGCATTATGAGATTCAACCATTTGCTGCAGAGTGGTCTGATTAGCACGGAGAGTGGAAAGAGTATCCCCGAAATGATGGAGATAGTGACCTTGATCAGTAACTAAGGCACGGAAAGCAGTTTGTTCAGTTTGGATAGAGGTGAGCGTAAAGTGGAGAGCGCTAAGATCAAAATGGGAAGAAGTGGGTTGGAATGAGGAGGATGGCATTGACGTAAATTGGGTAGGAGGAGAGGGGTAAGCATCTAATGGATCTAGAGTGGTATGATTGAGTAAAGGCATCCAATCAATGTTGGATGGGTCACTAAGAGTGGTTCGGGCTGGACTTGGTAAACAGAATTTGACATTATTAGGGTAAACCCAGCAACGGTTTCCCCTAACCGATTTACACATATGCATAGCTTCCAGAGCTAGGTAATCAAGTCGCTCTGAGCCTTGCACAAGAAAATCCATATTGGCAAAGGGGTCAAAGCCGAAAGCTAAAACAATGGGGTAATTAAACCACCGATAGAAATTTCCCCAGTAGGTTGAATAGCGACACGTAGGAATTGAGTGGTCAGGAAAGAACCGGCATCAACAGGTTCACCATGGTACATAGCATATAAAAATACAATTCAGCGGAGCGAACAACGTTTATGTTACCTCCTCTAGCAAAAATCCCGCTAGATAAAATACGATGAGTATAGCGAAGGCAGGGATTTTTGATGCACGTGTCCTTGGAAGAGCTAGGGTTATAGGACGGGCCATCAACAATTCGAGACCAAAAATGAAATCGGTCAAAGCCAGGGGGAACCCTATGATGAATGATGTCTAAGCCGGTAGGCATGGAGTAAATGGCATTAAATTCATCTAAGGTTAAAGTGTGTCGGCTGCCAAAAAGTTGAAAGGAAATCTTGCCTACTTGACAATCACGACCGTGAGTAACTTCAACAGAAATTGTACTAAAAAATTCCAAGTTTATGTTCAATTATATTAAGCACCTAACATCCAAAAAAATTCACAAACCAATAGCACCAAACAATTTATAAATATCAGCTAATAAATCCAAGTCACTCAAAGTGTCCTCATCATAATACCGAGTTGCAATTAGAGGCCTATTTTTCAACGTTTGATATCTAGCATAATCATCGGTATCAGATAAACCAAAAGGATTGGAATTACCTATTCGTTGGGATGGTTGAGATGATTCAGCGTGGGTGGTGCCTGACTCGCCAAGTGTGGTTTTTCTCCTCTTAGGTCCCATTGGTGAAGTCATCTTAGGTCCCATTGGTGAAGGGGTTGAAGAGAAGAAGGAGGATGAAGGAATAGAGAGATGGTGAAAATGGAGAGAAAAATCAATTTAGTGGTGATGGAGATGAGGTTGAAAATGATAAGGTAAGGTTGAAAATGATGATGAAGGATGGTGGAGTGAAAAGTAGAGAATGCAATTTTTAGGGTTAAGATGTTGAGAGAAGAAAGAAAAGGAAACAAAATTGAAAGAGAGAGAGAGAAGAGAAGGGGGTTTTGAACGATGCTGGAAGTGGAAGAGTGTCACATGGTCCGTGTGAATTAACACGGTCAGCCCGTGTATCTTTTGGGAGGGAATTGAAATGGGAAGCAGCGAGACACAGGCCGTGTGAATTCACACGGGTAGACCGTATGTCTTTAGGATGAAAATCAGTGCTCGCCTGGTTTGGGACACGGTTGTGTGAATTCAAACGGGTAGACCGTGGAAGTCACAGACCCCCCCTTTTTTACTGTACAAACTTGAAAGAAATAAAGCAAATGCGAAAGAAGTAACTTAAACAAATGCGTAGAAACAAGGCACATTAAATGGTATGAGCAAACCGTGAAGTGATGCCAATTTCGTTATGGTTCGGAAAGTGCCAAAGTTGTTGTGGCACCTAATGGATGTCCTGCAAAATAGGGCTTCAGGCGCTGTCCATTGACCTTGAAGGCTTCGAAAACTTCACTCCAAACCTCGACCGCACCATGTGGAAATACTTGTAGAACTCGAAATGGACCAAACCATCTAGACTTGAGTTTACCTGGAAAAAGATGAAGACAAGCGTTAAATAACAAAACTAAATCACCTTCTTCAAACCACTTCTTAGTAATATGTTTGTCATGCCACAACTTGGTCTTTTCCTTGTACAGGCGAGAACTTTCATAAGCTTCCAACCTTAAAATATCCAACTCATTCAATTGCATTTCCCTCTTTTCGCCAGCGGATTTCATGTCAAAGTTTAAAGTTTTGAAAGCCTAATAGGCTTTATGTTCTAACTCTACTGGTAAATGACATGCTTTGCCGAACACAATCCTATATGGTGTGGTACCTAAAGGTGTTTTAAAAGTTGTACGGTAGGCCCAAAGAGCATCGTCAAGTTTTAAAGACCAGTACTTCCTTTACTTATCAACTGCCTTTGCTAAAATACCCTTGATTTCTCGATTAGAAACTTCAACCTGCCACTTGTTTGAGGGTGATAAGGCGTAGCAATCCTATGAAAGACACCATATTTTCGCAAAAGATTCTCAAGGGGCTTATTACAAAAGTGAGTACCATTGTGACTTAAAAGGGCTCTTGTAAGTCCGAAACGAGTGTATATATGTTTCTTCAAAAACTTGATCACCACCTTAGCATCATTCGTGGAAGTCACAACTGCCTTTACCCATTTCGAAATATAATCCACTGCTACTAAAATGTAGAGATTATTATGGGATTTAGGAATCGAACCCATAAAGTCAATTCCCCAAACATCAAACAATTCAACCTCCAATATTCCAGTTTGTGGCATCTCAGCTCTCCTTGATATGTTTCCCAATCGCTGGCAATTATCATATGTAGCCACATAGTGCCTTACATCACGAAACAAATTAGGCCAAAAGAAACCTGCTTGGAGAACCTTAGCGGCTGTCTTATCTGGACCAAAATGACCACCATAAACTATCGAATGGCAATGGTGAAGAACACTCTGGACTTCATCTTCAGGTAAGCATCGTCGAAAAATACCATCGCCGCAATATTTATACAGTAATGGCTTTTCCCACACGTAGTATTTAGCATCAGAGATGAGTTTCTTCTTCTGTTGATAAGTAATCTCTGGTGGGAACACTCCACAAACAATGTAATTAACCAAGTCGGCATACCATGGTGATGCAAGAGATGATATAGCTAATAGTTGTTCTCCTGGAATGGAATCATCAATAGGACATTCGTCATTAGGAACAGTAATCCGGGAAAGGTGATCGGCTTCTACGTTCTCAGTACCAGCTTTATCCTTGATTTCTAGATCAAATTCTTGCAGTAATAAGACCCATCGGATAAGACGTGGCTTGGAGTCCTTCTTCTTCAATAGATGTCGTATAGCTGCGTGATCTGTAAAAACAACAACTTTGGAATTAATTAGGTAAGACCTAAACTTCTCAAGAGCAAAAATAACAGCTAAAAATTCTTTTTCTATGATGGCGTAGTTGATCTGAGCCTCATCCAGAGTACGACTAGCGTAGTAGATGGCATTAGGCTTGTTGTCTTTTCTTTGTTCCAAAACAACTCCCAGAGCGTGATCACTTGCATCGCACATCACTTCAAATGAAAGGTTCCAATCAGTTGCTTTCATAATCGAAGTTGTAACTAAAGCATCTTTCAATATGTAATAAGCACTCAAACAATCCTCATTAAATTCAAAAGGTACATCCTTGACAAGTAAACGTGTTAGAGGTTTTGCTATTTTAGAAAAATCTTTAATGAATCGTCGGTAAAAACCAACATGTCCAAGAAAACTTCTCACACCTTTTACTGAAGTAAGTGGGAGCAATTTTTCAATTACTTCCACTTTTGCTCTATCAACTTCAATACCTTTATTGGAAACCAAGTGACCCAGTACAATCCCCTCTTGGACCATAAAATGGCACTTTTTCCAATTCAAAACTAAATTAGCTTCGTCACATTTTTCCAACACTTTTGACAAATTTTTTAAACAATCATCAAATGACAAGCCATAAACAGAGAAATCGTCCATGAACACTTCCATTATGTTTTCAATGAAATCAGAAAATATGGCCATCATACAACGCTGGAAAGTAACAGGGGCATTACAAAGACTAAAAGGCATTCTCCTATATGAAAAGGTATCATATGAGCATGTAAAAGTAGTTTTATCCTGATCTTGTGGGTGAATGGGAATCTGGAAGAAACCCGAATACCCATCAAGATAACAAAAATTAGAGTTTCTAGCAAGTCTTTCTAACATTTAGTCAATGAAGGGAAGGGGAAAATGACCTTTTCTAGTTGCAGAATCCAACTTACGGTAATCTATGTACATTCCCCACCCGATGATAGTCCTAGTTGGAATAAGCTCATTCTTTTCATTTGTCACTACTGTCATCCCTCCTTTTTTAGGAACTACATGAACTGGACTAACCTACTTACTATCCGAAATAGGATAAATTATGCCAGCCTTAAGCAATTTCAAAATTTCCTTTTTGACCACTTCTTGCATACTAGGAATTAATCTCCTTTGATGTTAATTGGTAGGCTTATGATCTTCCTACGTTAAGATTCTATGCATGCACACAAAAGGATGAATTACCTTAAGGTCATCTAAAGAATAACCTATGGCCTTTCTATGCTTTCTTAAAACGCTAACAAGTTTTTTAGTATCGACAGCGTCTAAGTTAGCATTCATAACCACAGGATAAGTAGAATCAAGGCCCAGAAATTCATACCTTAAATTGGAGAGAAGTGGTTTGAGTTCTACCTCAGGTGCTTTCACCTCAGTTTGTTGATCCACTTCTAGAACTTCAAACTGCTCTTTTTTAACTTTGTAGTTTGTAGGGAGACTTTCTAAAGCTTTAGCAATCATGGCCACTTCTGGAATCTCATCACTCGGTGCTCTATTAGTAATTAAACAATGCTTAAGAAAATCATCCAAATGTTGGTTAGAAAAATGGGTATTTACAATGGAATCAATGATATCAATTCTAAAACAATCATCAGACAAGTTCAGAAATTTAGTAGCTTTTGAAAGGTCAAACTGAACACAATCTTCACCAATCTCAAAAGATAATTTTTCCATTTTCCACATCTATCTGACATCTTGTTGTGGCCAAAAATGGCCTTCCAAGAATGATTGGGGTGCGGGTGTCTTCCTCCATTTCTAAAATAAAATCAACAGGCACATACAAATTACCTACTTTAATAGGCACATCTTCCAATACACCAACATAATAATTAACAAATCTATTCGCTAATTACAAAGCAATAGTAGTAGATGTCAATTCTCCCAGATCAAGCTTCTTACACAAAGAAAGTGGCATTAGGCTCACACTTGATCCTAAATCACATAAAGCACGTTCAATTGTTACTTTACCAATTTGGCAAGGAATTGAAAAACTATTAGGATCTTTGAGTTTCGGAGGAAGCTTGTTTTGAATGGCAGCACTACATTCAACAATCAAGGCAACAGTTTCATGCTCTTCTAACTTTCTTTTATTTGACAAAATTTATTTTAAGAACTTAGCATAAGAAGGCATTTGAGAAAGTGCATCGGTGAAAGGAATGTTGATGTAAAGCTTCTTAAGAACTTCTAAGAATTTCCCAAATATAGCATCTAACTTGGCTTTGGCCATCCTATAAGGAAAGGGTATTGGTGGGGTGTAAGGTTTTTGGAAGGGCTTTTGTAGTTCCTTAGAAGGATGATTATCCTCACTCTCCTTCTCCAGCTCAACTTCTGTTTCGCTACTAGTCCTGTCCTGAGTTTCAACTGTGCTCTCTTTTATAGATTCATTCCTAGGATCATGGGGTCCTACCATTTGCTTTACACTGCTCAATGTCACAGCTTTACAATGTTCCCTAGGATTGGTTTCCGGTTGACTAGGTAATTTCCTGGTGGTGTGGTCGATGAACTAGCCTGATTTGCTATTTGGTTCTCAAGCAACTTGTTATGAGTAGCCAACAGGTCTACCTTAAAGGTTAATTGCTTGATGGTTTCATCATGTTGTCTTTGGGCTAGTAGCATAGATTCCATCATATTTTCCAGGTTTGATTTTGGAGGTCCTGATGGATTGGAAGGTCTTTGAAAACCAGGAGGTGGCCTAATGTTTGGCTGAAATGGGGCCATAGAAATAAGAGCTAGTTTCAACTCAAAATTATTCGCTTCCATAGTTGAATTCCGAATCCCTGAAGTGTTTTCTTGAACTCCTGGCTTTGCATAATCACGGAGCCGTGATCCTACTCCTTCTTCCATTGTGTTGCTACTACTGACAAGGGTCTTCTTCTTATCTACAAACCTCTGTTTCTTTCTCCTGTGGTATGTTCTTTCAATCTCAGGATCAAATAGGGCTGTAAAAGTAAATTGCATACAAATCTTAGTTCACCACTGCACGAGAAGTACAAACGAGAGTGGACAAATTTATATACAAAATAAATACAAATAAACTTATAACTAAAATGGAATTACGTAAAGCTTAGTCAACTTTGTTCAGAAAAAATCAATATTTGACAAAAGTCCTCGGCAACGGCACCAAAAACCTGATAGGCTCCGCAAGTGTACAGGTTTAGTTGCAGCAATCAAGTGTCGATCCACAAGGACTAAGTCAAATTACTATATTTATACCTTCTAAATTTGCTAAACAATCAAATACGAAAATTCATTTGTTAAAGAAGTATCAATGCACGATTAACAGAATTTGAGCTAATATTCTAGGAATTCATCTCAACAAAGAAATCATGTA
>JAOTBA010000005.1:21716036-21728459 GCA_025629845.1 Erythroxylum squamatum
AAAATTCATATACAAAACACTCATTCAATTTCATTTCATATCTCTAAATTTTCACTAAAAATTCGGGGTCCAACAAGAAGGCAGAAGATGACAGAAGACGCAGTGACTGAAAAATAGCAAAAGAGGCTGAAAAAGTAAAGTTAGCGCAAGGAAATCATTTTCGTTAAATATAAAAACATGTTTTCAAAATACATCGAAAAGTCTTTTTTATGTTTTCAAAAAATTATTGATGTTTTTTTATTTTTAACAATACAAATGAAAACATCTTTAACCAAGCAAGTTTTGCGGGACTGTTTCATTTTTTACAAAACAGCAACGAAAAACCAAAAAAAAGGAACCAAACACCCTCTAAATCTTTATCAAATAATACAGAAGATGAACATATAACTGATGTTGATGAATATTGCTCATATGATGAAAAAGAAGATCAAGTTACAACTTCTCCTTAAAGAAAAAAGAAATCTCCAAATAATAAGAAGGCAAAGAAGGCACAATATTTTAGAAGAGGTATTGATTGTAACTGGTAAGCAACTGAAAAGAAAGAATGATTTACTTGAGAAAAACTAACTACAACATCATTTGCTATAAAGAATGGATCTGGAGCTTCATTAATTAATCAAGAGACTAATATAATAATGAAACGTTTGAATTTTGTAAATAAATTAGGTGTTAAGGGTGTGCAATATAGAAAATTTGTGAAGGCTTTATATAAGTCATCTTTATAGGGAGATTTTTGTAAAGATGGTAGATGCAAGAAAGTTGGACTGGATTATGTCGTTTTAGTTATTTTTAACGTTATTGCATATCTAATTCTTATTGATTTAGTACTTTTATATTAAAAAGTATTCTATAGTTGAACATTTTAAGTTTATCTTTTGTAGAATATTTGATATAAACCTTTTGGCTGAATGTTTTTTATTAATTATTTAATACTTGTATTGTAGATACATGGATTCCTTATCGGATTTTGAATTAGATTCTGATGATGAATTGATGAAGGTAGTTACTATTTCTATAGCTGGGGAAGAAAACAAAATTTTCATTTACAAAAGTTACCATGTAGAACTTCTGCTCTATTAGGTCATGATTAGATATTAGATCTTTTGAATGAGAATCTTACATAGATTTATGAGAACTTAAGAATGAGCAAGACAATATGTAATGAGTTGAAGAGTTTAAAAGGCTTAAAATTAACAATTCATTTAATTGTGGAGAAACAAGTAATAATTTTCTTGATGACTATAGGGCATAGTAAGACAACTAGAGTTAATGTAGAACACTTCTAACATTTGACTTGGATAATTTTGAAGTACTTTCGCAAAACATTATATACAATCCACCATCCTTTACCAATGTACCTCTTGAGATTCAACTTAATTCAAAATTCTTTCCATATTTTCAAGTACATTCATATATTTAATTACTAGTTTCATTATGACCTCATGATTAATAATTATTTTAATTGTGTACTTTTATTTTTTAGGATTGTATAGGAGCAATAGATGATACATATATTAATGCACATTTTCTAATCGATGAATACAATATAGGTGTAAAAAAATTGATCCAACTTAAAATATTCTATGTTATTGCTCATTTGACATGTGTTTCACATACGTAATAGATGGATAGAAAAGTACTGCAAATTATTGTTGAGTTCTTTTAGAAATAGTGATAAAACAAGTGAACCAATTTCCTATGCCTCCACAAGGTATTACATCACATTATTTTAAATGAACTAGTAATTACGATTAATTTTTAATAACTTTTTGTTAATATTTTGTTCTTTATATGTTAGTTATGTTCTATTTGATTGACTCAAACTACACCAATATACTTGGATTTCTTTTATCATATTGAAGTGAAAGATATCATTTGCAAGGTTATAAAAGAAGAGAAAGACCTCAATGTTTATAGAAATTGTTTAACTACATGCATTCTTTATTAAGAAATATTATTGAAAGATGTTTTGACATTCTAAAGGCAATATTCTCTATACTTTCGAACATGTTAAGTTATAATATCACAAAATAAAAATACATCGTTATTGCTTATTGTGTTATATACAATTATATTAGGATGCATGAACAAAGAGTTAAATTATTTGACAGTTGTATTGAAATGAAGAGCAAATTAGGGAAGGTTAAAATGAAGATGCAAGTTCTGAAGTGGAGTATAATATCACTCCAGCACAATTTTGAAGTATATTTTAGATGCGAGATGAAATTATTAGACAAATATGAAATGATTACATTAATTTTAATTTATTTATGTTTCCTTTTGTAAATGATAGCACTATTATGTTTTAAAAAATTATAATATAATGAATATATTTTATTAATTATAATGAATTAATGTAATTTTATAGTTTATAGAATTTTGTTATATATAATTGATTTGCAGATTTCTTTAATTATATAAATACTCATACATTTTATTTTAACCATAATAAGAAATAATTAGTTAAGAATAAAATTTTATATATTAAAATAATTAAATTAAATTAAATTATTTTTAACATCTAAAAATATAATTAAAAAATAAAAACAAGATGATGACATGATTTGGACATGTTTGGATAACAACTGATCAGCTAAAAAATTAGTTGATTGACCAAAATCAGTTGTTTGACTAATCAAACACATGATAAATGTGTTTGATGATTGGCTGATTGAGTTGGTTGATTCAACCCAACCATCCAAAATTAATAAGCTGCTCTACAGCAGTGTTTGGGGTAATCAGCTGATTAACCCAAACCCAAAATGTCAAATTTGCCCAATCTTTTGACCTTTCTCTCGTCTCTCATTTTCTCCAGAAGAGTCACTCGCTTTTTTCTCTATACTCTTTTTAACTAGATGGGAATCGTCCAAATCAGGTTAGCCTTGATGGGATTTGTCATCGCAGGAGCAGCCAAGTTGTTAGAGGATAAGTTGAGAACTTTTGGCAGTTATAATTTGTGGATAATCACAGGTAGGTTCAGCGTGAAGACAGGCAGCCAAAGCCTCTCCTCTGTGGTGTTGATGATTTGCACTCCTGCGATTCCTCATTCCGAAGCTTACCACAACTTCGCTGACCAACGCGAATTTTTAGGTAATCAAAAAACGCCTCCCCCCTTTTCTTTTCTATTCTATTGATTGTTTCTCTCCCTGTTTTCAACAAATCTCCATGATTTCTACTGACCAAATGAAGAGGGACTATAGCATTTTATGATATTATTTCGTGATCTTTGTCTAAAGTTTGTTTATCGGCTTAATTAAGTCTCCAGCTTTGATCTATATTTTGGATTTTTTTCTTGATTTTTAATTTCAGGCATACCAAACACGATTAACTTTATTTCTAATTTCCCGTTCTTTGTCGTTGGTGTGATTGGTTTCGTGCTTTTTTATCTCAGGACTTACTTCAAACTCAGGTAGGTCTTTTGATCGCATCAGCGATTTCATACATTTTGTGATTCATATACTAAATTGAGCTATTTTGAACTAGTTGATTGCATATAGTTCAAGTCCTTTTTTGCCAACTTTTAAAGTTTGCGAGTTGAGCTTTGGGGTTGGACGTGTTTCTTCATTGGTGTAACCGTCGTTGCTTTTGGCTCTGGCTATTACCATCTCAAGCCTAATGATGCTCGTCTTGTATGGGATCGCTTTCCAGTGAGTTTGGTTACTTCCAACAATGGAAGGGAATCCAACTTTGATCAGTTTGTGAACTGATTATATTTACATATGAATTTACTACTTTTTTTTCATGATTGTTACAGATGACTATTACATTCACTTCAATTATAGCAATTTTTATCATTGAAAGAATTGATGAGCATAAAGGAACAATATCCATTATACCTCTTCTTTTAGTCGGTGTTATTAGCATTCTACATTGGAGGTATACATTCTCTTTCACATCTTTATATCATATTCTTTTGGATTATATTTTACATTATTAAGATGAGTCTATAATTGAGTAACAGAATGATGAGGATCATTTCTATGTATGCTTCTATTTGTTAGCTAAGGTGGAAGAAATAGCAGACAAACCAATATACAAATGAACTCATCATATTGTCAGTGGGCACACTCTCAAGCATTTATGTGCTACAACGGTTCCTATCTTTTTGACACTTATACTAGCAAAGAGGAACATTCAAACATATAGGTATCTTTCTGGATCTCTTTGTTAAATCAACTATTTACTGAGATATATATAAGAATAGCTGGTTTTTCACTTGATTATGAATAGTCCACTTACGACTCCATTACCTTCCTATAATTTTCGTTCTTATTCTAAAACTTAAGAGGTAGACTATATGCTTTAGTTTATCTGGTGTACCTCATTTGAATTTTACATTTGGGCGGATTGGAGTGTTGAAAAATGTCCATTGCTCCCTCTTAAACCATTCATTGCAATTTGCTAAAGTATTTCACACCCCTCTTGTGAATGAGATTGTTTCTACCTAGTATTTAATTGGTTAACAGATTTGTCTGTTTTGTAGGGCACATAGAAGTATTTAGCAAGCAAAGAACCTTAGCCAGAGTCAACTCACTTTGCACACACATTAAATGCGCATACATGCTTAGGCAGACAGACAAATAATACCTTCTTTAACCCAAGTAGAACTGTTGCATATTTTCCACAATTATTTATCCTAAATATTGTCTTGTGCAGGGAATAATTTCTACATAATGTTTAGTTTACTTTCGGTGTTGGAACCCAAACTTTTCTTGAAAGTTAGAACTATTAAATGAGAAATTTTAGCGATTAGTTATGTGTAAAGAAAAGAAGAATTCTTGAATTTGAAAGGAAGTAGAAAAGATGGGTCATATGTAAAACGTTGGAAGTTATAAGTTGAAACATGTTCACTGAGTATGCTTTGATGTTTTAGCCATAACTTTTTCTCTAGTCATCCAAATGAGATGCTTTTTGATTTGAATTAAACTAGAGAAATAGGGCTACGGATTATCTGATGAAATTGAGTTTTAATTCAGACTCTAAGAGTTTCAATTTTTGGATGGAAGTTGAACATAGAATATTGTTTCAGTATAAGAATAGTTCGAAAATGTTTGGGTTATAACTTTAAGATTTCTAAACCAAATTGAATGATTTTGGTGTCATTAGAAACTTAAGAAAATGAGGAGCATTTTTCTAGAAGGAAGTGTTATCAAATTCCTTTAATTTTTCCATGATCATTAGTTACGAATTCAGAAGTATAAGATGTTAGTTGTAAAGACAAAAGGAGGGCATAATGGGAAGGACAAGATAAATGAAGGGCAAAATGGGGAAAGACAATTAAATTTTGGTCGTGAAATAAGAAAGAAGAAGGCAAAAACGTGGAGAAAAGAGAGAAGGTGTCGTGAAAAACAAAAGAGAAGAGAGAAAAACGTAGAGAAAGAAGAGGAAGGAGAAAATCGTGGAAGACGAAGAAGGAAAGAAGAAGAAGAAGGAAGAAGATTTGTTTAAGGTAAGCTTTATCTTCTTGCTTTGTTAGAGAAGGAGCTAGAAAGAGAAAAGGGTTTTGTGTTGGGAATGAATGGAGAAAGAAGATGGTTTAATGGGAAACCCATTTGATTTTAGGGTTTCTAAGCTAGGTTTTGGGTTTTCTAACCTAGATTGAATATGGGTAGGTTAGGTTTGAGCTTGATTTGTGTTGATTTCATTTGTTGTGATTTTGAAGTTTTAGGGATTTTATTGAATTGAAATTGAATGGGAGAATTTTGTTGTGTTAGGAGATCAAGAAAACCCTATTCAAGAGCAAGAGGAAAGGTACAATTGAGTTTGGATTTTCAAACGAAATAAGGTGGGTAATTTATTTATAGTTATTGTGTAATGAGCAAAATGCATTGTGTGTGTATTGTGTGCTAAATGGCTTGCTTTGAAATGTTGTGATGTGGAAATTGCATCATAATGTATGACATTTGATAAGAATTGAATTGTGAGCATGATTATGCTATGCCTTGTATTATGGCATTTTGATTAAATGGAAAGAAGAAAAATCATGAGAATATGAACTTGTGATTGATTGAATTGAGCATGAGATTTGATTGTGTTTGGGCGAGAGAGGAATCGTTTCGTAGTCACGTGCACGTCGACATAAAGCCTTCTCTCGGCTGCTCGCTTGTGGCCCACGAGATCCAAAAACTGGATTTGTTTCGTTCACGGAATAAACTTCAGTTTCTCTATTTTGTTCACGGAACGCTCGAGCCAAATTGTATGTGCATTTGCATTTTGACATGTTAAGTTATGATGCAAATTACGTGTTATGCTTGGATTATAAATTACATCAAGTGTGTTTAATGTGAAAGTTGAGATTTCATTGTTGGCCTATATGAATATTTGCATATATGTTTGATTGTGCGGCTCATCGCCAATGGCTGTAAATATATTAGCCACTGAGCTGTGCAGCTCAACCCAAGTTGTTCCCACTCCTCAGGTGCAGATCGAGAAGATCAGTGATCCTTGCAAGGCATTTGAATACTCCAAGCTAGCTAGGCGTCTTTTGTATTAAGTTAGTGACATTTGGCTAGCTTTATAAGCATATCAAACATTGAGCATCCATCTGTATTTGTATTAAGCTACTGATGAGCGTGTTGTTATGTAATTAAAGCTAAGCCCAAATTGTGTTTGGTTTTGTTAATGAAATATGATTACTTTTTCTTATGATTTTCTAAGTTTTATATTGCATTTCATACTTCAGGTCTTTTATAGGGGTAAAATTAGTGTTCTAACTTCTAGGGAAAATCTAGAATAATCTAGGTTGGATTAGAAAAGTTGTCTTCTAGAAAGTGGTAGCTAATCTTTTTAGCTTCCCAATGGTGTATCATCTTAGTTTGTATCGTCTTAGTTTGCATCGTCTTAGTTTGCATCGTCTTAGTCTGTATCGTCTTAGTCTGTATCGTCTTAATCTGTATTGTCTTAGTTTGTATCGTCTTAGTTTGCATCGTCTTAGTTTGTATCCTTTTAGTTTGCATCGTCTTAGTGTGTATCGTCTTAGTCTGTATCGTTTTAGTTTATATCGTCTTAGTTTGTATCTTCTTAGTTTTGTGCATCTTCTTATGCACTGTTCATCGTATATCTTTTGTTCCATTTTTGATCCTTTTAGAGACCGAATATCGCTCGAGTTCTTCACGAAAGTTGTAGATCTTGAAGTCCTCTTTCAAACCGTCGAAACACGAAATCAATCCAACATCTGTAGCAAAAGTTATGGCAATTGCGCCAAGACATGTACAATATGAGTAAGGACATAAACATATTGGATTCTTTTGGCCATAACTTCTTCACCCGACCTCCAAATGAAGTGATTCTTAAAGCAATGGATTCCTAACACGTTTTTCTACTTTTCCACAAAAATTGATAGCCTTTAGTGTTGAATTTCAAAAGATTGATAAAAAGGAATTGAGGGTTCATTGAAATGAGCCCACAAGGAAACCTGCTTACGCTTTTTGATTCCGGATCGATAGTTGGGCTTCGGAAATGGGGCCCAACAAACAATAAGCTCTGTTAATCTAGCTATCGAACAACCTAAAACAAGCTCTTTAGATTTAATAAGATAATCGCATTAAGAATAAGGAAATAGATTATTCTAGACAACAACCACACAAGCTCAAGTCATTTAACTTATGTTACAGTATCTCTAATGATTCAAAACCATTAGTTGCCACAAATGAATCCAAAACACAACTATAACATATTGTATTCGAGATACTAGCAATGGGTTTACATAAAAATTGTCTAATGAACACATTCATATAATCTTTACACAACCACACAAATCAATAGGCATAGATTAACATAAACAATCCCTAAAGAGGGAGAGATTCAACATTACACAATGAAAAGATGCTTAAATGTGATCCTCGGCTTCAATTTCACGTCTGAAGAAGAAGAAGGAAGATTAACCCTCCAAAAATCCTAAAGAATCAAGAGTTCCGCCCCTTCTCTTCGTCCACAAGCAATTCATACCACTCTTAACGGGTTAAATGTCACTTTATATAAAAACTAAGGTCTATTTGCCCAATCGTGCAAACTAAGATTTCGAAATTGTGCATGACGATGCAAGTGTATGCATGGGCGTGCATCTTGCACTGGATGGCGAATCCTTCATTTATTGCATTTTCTTGTCCATTCCTCACCTAATCCATCTCCATTTTATTCCACAAAGACAAATGAGTTTGAACATCAAGAGAATGGCTTAAAGAATGCACTTTTAACTCACTTTATCTTTTGAACTTCCAAATTGTACCTAAAGATAAATATAAACCAAAATGAGTTTCTTAAGCATTTCATAGCATTAATCACTAAGTGTTGTGGAGTAAATGTATAATCAATTAGGCACATATCACTTTTGTTGATGGTTACTTGGCCACCAGAGTGTTGTCAGAATTCCTAAAGATATTACCTTCCATTAATCATCATTTTATTGTTGTCTTTTGAGTTGCTTAAAGAAAGCAGAGAGTTTCCAAAATTGGAATTTACATTTTATAGTAGTTTTGAGAAATTTCTTTCATATTAATTTCTAACTTGTATATATTGATAAAATCTTCTTTATTATGTTATGTAAAATCCACTCTAACGAGTAACTTACTAGTAGGCCTTCAAAATGGTTTTTTTCCTTTAGTTTAGTTGGTTTCCATTGATAGGAAATAGTGATGATTGATTTAGATTAGTGAGCTCACCTACTTCATTTGTTCTCTTTATCCTTAAAGTTTCAACGAGTTCTTTAGCTATATCGACTTTTATTCATATCTTTGCATATCCAACTCTACTTGAAGATGTGTTCTAGTCTATATACAAGTGCTTCAAAATTCAAGGATAATATTATGAAAATGAGTCCAAATAAGAACCATTCTTAGATTATTCCCATTAAGACTCACTCCAAATCTCCATTATTGTAAAAACATTGATTTCCTATTGATTTTCTGGTGGCTTTACTCTAGAATGCTAAAAAAATTAGCTCCATTTGAGAATATGAAGATAATGAATTTTCCAATTTATTGCTAAGAACTACTTCTAGGGTAATACTCTTCCATTTTCCTTCATCCCAAGATTTTATGGAGAGGTAAGCAGGTCTCTTCTATAAAAAAATATCCAACAAGGGATGTGGTCTACCTTATAGCTCTGGCTTGTAGGACTTCCAATAAAGGTGACATAAGATTATTCTCTTTTCAACTTTTTGTAGAGAATAGGTCAATTTGGTGTTCAATTGTGCATCCTTTGCCACTTGTGACCATATTTTCCTTTTCAAGGACATACTACCAGGCTTCTATAGGGTTAAGTTCTTGGCTAGTTAATAACTGGGTTAGAGGGTTCATAAATGCAAGTTAAGTTAGGAGGCTAAGGTTTGATTAGAGGATTTAGGAGAGAGGGGGTCTTAAGAGGAGTGTTAGAGGATTTCAATTTGGAGTTAGATGAAAGACCAATAAAGATGCTATATAGCTTAAAGGAGGATCATCATAAGGAACCAATTCCTTATTTTTTGTATATGGGTAAAGGATCAAGTTGTTAAAAAGTTAAAGGGTGGTTTTAAAAGATAAGATTGAATTGCAATCATCCTTGGAGATTAAGAAAAAGGTCATATGCAAAACACAAACTAATTATGTTTAGATTCTTGCATTTACCATGAAACTTGAAATTGGGATCTCTATCCACCACTTTAATTAGCAATTTTTTGAAAACCTCCATAGCAAATGAGAAGAGATAGGGGCTAGGGGATCCCCTTGTCTGATTCCCTTTTCCCCTTTGATAGTGTTTATAGGAACTTGATTTATTAAGATATTGAAAGAAACTGTGCTAATACATTGCTATATCCAAGTGATGAAAACTGTTAGAAAATGATAAGATCTTATTTTGTTATATTGATTGGAATTATCTCTTTTGTTTTGGAAATATTTTGGCGATTAAATAGGAATTTTAATATTTATTTTATTTTAGGAGATGAAAAGTAGAGATTGCATCAAATTTGAGCATTATTAGTGAAAATCACGAATTTTGGAAAAAGTGGATAGGAATCTTACTGTAGTGGATAAGGCGAGATTACACCTAATGCCAGATTAACTTGAAGAGTTTGAGATTAATTAGGAAACTTCATTCCATCTCTATTATGTAGAGATTTGGGTTTTTTTTGGATAGGAATCTTTGCAAGATAGGTTTAGACTAGGGTTTGAGTAGAGAAATAAGAGGAGGAGACATCTTTCACCTCTAAAAACTTTCTTCTTTTTGTTTTATTTTGATTTTTCTCTCAATCCTTCATCTTTCTTCTAACTTTGGGGTTGAAAAAAAACCATCTGTGGCTAAATCCGAATATTATGGTTTAAGGGGATTTAAAACTCTAGTTAAAACCTTGTGAGTTTTTTTTTTGGTAATTAAACCTTGTGAGGTTTTGTTATAAACATTTATTCATGTTTTAATTGAGGTATTTCTTGTTTTGAGTACTTATATTTGTTGAATAATTGATATTGATTGATCTAACAAATTAATTTAATGCTAATTATTATATAGCTATCCATGAAATAAATGATCCGTAATTGTCGTGAAGGATTAGTACAAGTGGCAAATAGGTTATTTATGAATTTGTATATTTAACTTATGATAAATAATAAAACTAAGTTTAATAGTTATAACTATCTAAATTGTTTAATTTAGGGTCTAGTCTTTTTCACTAAGCTTGTTACTATCATTTAATTGATATTGAATGCTATCATACCCAGTCAATTGATGGTAAGTTTTGGTTTGGATGTTAGGTTAGAACCAATTCATTTAGGAAAATTTGAGACTTGTTATGGCTATCTTAATATATTTTAGACTAACTGCTTGAATTGTGACAATTATTCTTTTTAGATCAATGATCAATGTTATAATTAGATGAGATATTTTCCTTGACCAGAGTTGGGTCCTCTTACATTTCTCACTTTTATATTAAGTTGATTTATTTTGATTTCTTGTTAATTTTAGTTAATTAGTTAATTAATAAAAAATCCCCCACTTTGTTTTCTTAATTAAAATTAAAAACTAGTATTTAGTTCTCTTATGATTTGACTCGGTTTCACGACCACTACAAAAAGTTGGAGAATCAGAATTAATTTTGAAAGCTTCGACAACCCATCAGAAAATCATAAGCATGAAGTACATCGATGATTAAAGTGCAATCTAGCATATCATATGCTTTCTGGAACTTTACTTTCAAAGCACCATTCTTGTGATCTTTTTCCTAATGTAATGTTTAAAGGCCATTTGGTTCCACTTTTTTTTTAATGGTTTTCAGACTTTGTTTTTAATTTTTAATTTTTTTCTTTTAAATAAAAACGAAATGCTAGTTACTAATGTCAATGTAGTTATATTTTATCACTAATAAAAATTATATATTAGATAGAATTTTAAGATAAATTATTTTTAATTAAACAAATTTATCTTAATCTCTCACACAATATTTATTAACAAACTATTAATAAAATTATTTTATTTTATTAAATTAAATTGTATTTAAAATTAATATTTATTTTAAATATGTTTAGATTATTAAATCAAATTTTGTTTGAAATTTATATATTTAGAAGATATTTTAAATTTAGTTATATTTATTAATAATTATTACGTTTAATTACAAAAATTAAATAAATATATTAAGAAAAAAATTATTCATTATTCTTATTAATAATTATTTTTAATTAATTAAATATATAATTTTAAATAAAATTATTCATAATTCTTATTAAAATTAATATACTAAATAATCAATTAATATATTTTTAGTTTAAAGTGAATAAGATTATAAAAATAAACAGAAAATAAAAACTACTTTTTATGATTTTCATAATTTTTAAAAATAGGAAGAAACAAAAAAACAGAAACCAAAAACTCAAATAAATAGATTTTTTTATTGAATTTGAAAATAAAAACAAAAAAGGGAAACAAATAGGCCCTGCTGGATAATGGAGATGTTGTCTCCAATGGATCTTCCAGGAATGTAGGCTACTTGATTGCGGTCTATGTGATTTGAGACGGTAACTTTTAAGCTAAGTGACAACACTTTAGAGATGACATTATAGATAGTGTTGCGGAACGCAATGGGTCGATAATTACCAAAGTTAATGGAATTGTTACCTGTAGGGATTAATGTGATTAGAGTGCTATTAATTTCTTTTAATAGCTTGCCTCTGTTGAAAAACTCCATCATAACATCCACTACCATCTTGTTAGTAATGTGCTAGGTTTTGAAGAAAAAGTTGGCATTGAAGCCATCAAGATCATGTGCTTTGTTGGGCTCAGGGATGGCAATGGGCAGGGTTCGGTTCGGGTTTTACTCTACCTATATCCATATTTATTTTTTATGACTCAACCCATATCCATATCCATATCCATCGGTTTTTTACGATTTACTACCCATATCCAAATCCATTGGGTTGTTCGAGTTTTTGGATATCCATCGGGTTGTATAGCACA
>JAOTBA010000005.1:21766297-21781865 GCA_025629845.1 Erythroxylum squamatum
ATTGCTTCCGCTGCAAAATGATTTCTTAAAAAGTTTTGAAATCTACCGTTTCTCCAAATAAGGCATGTTTTCTTTTTTCGATCCAACACCCTCTTGATAGAGGGTCCGAAGAACAGGATAATGGTGGATCAGCTGATCGTAATGGCAGCAAAAAATAGGAGGGAGATCGTAATGGCGGCGAATGCTAGTGGAGGTGAAGGCATTGGGGTCTTTCATACCACGAAAATCAAGTTCCATGGTGTTATGGAATTGGGCATAGGTATAGAAATAACAAACAAATTTATCATTGCCCTGATCCCGTGGTTTGACTAATCCCGTGAGTTGAGAGTTGACTAATTGTTGGACAAAGGGGTTATCAGGTGGGGTTAAAGGAAAGGGGCGCTCCTTAATGTATAGCCTATTGTCTACTTTTTCAGCTAGTTCGGTGAAACTCAAACCTTCATTATTCGAAGAATTAGAATCACTAGGTGGTCTAGAAGGGTTATTAGGGGTAGTATGACTAGAGTTTTTAGTTTGAGGCATTGTCCTGCAGAAAAAAAAATTGAAAAATAAACAATTGAACTGAACATAAATGACTGAAATTAACACCTTAAACAACTAAGTTCATCGCAGCGAAATTGTTTTGTCGCCACGGTAAAACAACCCTAAACACAATAGGAACGACTAGACAAAGGACCAGACGAAAGAGAAGACAAGAGATACTTAAGAAAAAGGAGGAGGTTTCGCAGAGTAGGTTGGTGAGCATGAAATGGGGTGAGGAGAACAGACGGTGGCCACAGGGAAAGAGGAAACTAGAGATTCTTGGTGAAAATGCAAGAATGGCCGCGGCGAAGAAAGGGTGAAGACGATAGAAACAAAAAGGAGGTTTGGGTTATATAGGTGACAAGAAGGGAATGACAAAAGAGGACAGACATAAGACAAAGAATTAAAAGAAAATCGAGGTGGAAAGGAAATTTCACTACGGTTATATCTCGCAGATTGCACTTTTGCTGCAGCGAACTAACCCTAAACGCGACATTCAGCAAAATGGAGATGAGCACCGTGGCGACGAAATGAATTCACGGCGTGGCGAATTTCTTGAGAGATTTCTAAGGAAATGTCGCCACGGCAACATGAACCATGCCGCTGCGAAATTTTCCCTAGAGAAACAAAAGGAAAAATAAGTTAAGTTCATCGCAGCGAAAAATGATTCACGCCGTGGCGAAAGTTACAAAAAAAAATAAACAAGACAGGAATGAAAATTTTGACTTAAATAGACTCAAGTGGATACTCAGATCAATTATAATGTACATGCAAGGCATTTAGTCCTCAGAAAACAAAGTGCAATCCGATTATTAACATCAAACTTCTCAATAAGGGGAAATGTAGTATGCATCAAGTCAAAAACACAACGAACACAAAAAGGGAGAGGAATTTATTGAATTGAAATTGCAAAAATTAATCCTACGCCCCATTGAAATGGTTTCTCTCCTACGCTTAATCAACATACTAATGCATCCACAATGTCATATACAATTACAGAGCAAAAGTAAGTAGTTAGTAAAGGAAAGAAACCACCTGGGAATTATGGAGGTTTCTGATTCTCCTGGTTAACCTTCAGCTAATGGCCATGTCGTGGTGAAATAACTTCATCAATTGCCAACTCTGTGTCAGCTTCCACGATGCCAAAATCACCTGAAGTATTAACAAAAAGCCATTCCCCAAGATCAAGTGAATACAGTGCAGAATTAAGGAATTCTCTTGCAATTCAAATTCATGGCAGGCATCATCAACAGCAATATCAATCATGTTTACATCCAAAAGCGAATAATCCTTATGAGGATGTTTCATTGCTTCATACATGTTAAAACAAACCTTGCTATCCCCTACTTCCATTGATGTGGTACCTTCTTTCATGCTAATCATGGTGCTCGCAGTCCTTAAGAAGGGCCTACCAAGAATCAGTGTGGTATCCTATACAACTTCAGACAACATATCAAGCACATAAAAATCAGCTGGAAAAACTAAACCTTTGACTTGGACCAAAATATCCTCTATAATGCCCACAGGATGCCTAATAGACCTATTTGCCAATTGGAGAACTACAGATGTAGACTTAAGGTTCTTGAACCCCAATGACTAATAAACAGACTTAGGCATAACATTAATGGCTACCCCTAGATCTAACAAGGCTCTCCTTATGGTAACTTTACCTATAGTGTAAGGGATAGTGAAAGATCTAGGGTCTTGGCATTTTACCGGAATCTGAGGCTTGAATAAGGCGGATATATTTGAGCTTACTTGGACTCTTTCATTTGGCCTAAACTTCCTCTTATGGGTACACAGGTCCTTAAAGTATTTGGCATAAGCAGGAACCTGTTTCACAAGATCAACCAAAGGAATATTGACTTCCACTTTACCAAACAAATCATTGATCTCTTTTTCATGCTTAATGTCAGTCATTCGTTTGCTCATCAAATATGAATTAGGAAAAGAAAGGTTTTGAAGATTTACCTCCTTACCATTGGTTTCATTGGCTCCATGCTTTCTTGATTCCATATGCTCCATTGTTGTTGCTTGTTCTTTGAAGCTCTCTGAATCAACTCCCTTAGTCCTTGATTCAGACTTCTTTTCAGTCAAAAGTGATTTTTCCTTGGAGCTTTCAGATTTCTTGATTTTTTCCTTTGTCAAAGACAATTCTTCACCCTCAATCTCCTATTCGCCTTTTTCCTCATCTTGATTTATAAATCGCACTTGTTTCCCACTGCGGAGAGCTATTGCATTTAAACTTTTGGGGTTCATCACAGTGTTTGAGGAAATTGTTCCACTGCTCCTTGCTTGGTTCTCACTCATATTATTTGACAACTGGGTGACGTAGGAATTGATGTTCTCGACTTTAGTCTCCCATTGATCCATTCTCTTTTCCAGTGCATTGAACCAAGCAGTGGTTTTAGAGGAATCCTGCTGAATGAGAGTGGCTATTGCATTGAACTGATTATTGTTCGAACTCCTTTCTTCCTTCATCAAAGTCATCATATTGTGCAGCAGTTGATTGGTGTCCTCTTTGGGTGGAACGGTCAGGGCTTGCTGTTGGTTTTGGAACTTGTTTGTGGAAGTACCAGCTCCTCATCCTTATTGAAATCTATTCAAACCCCTTCCCTCTTCGTTCCTCCAATTGAACCTAGGATTTGCCTTCCATCCCTCATTGTAAGTGTTCGAATAAGGGTCCCATTTTGGATTGGTCCGATCCTGATATACTATAGACACCTCTTCACACTGACAGGGGCAAACACTGGATATATGCATTACTGACCCACAAGTATCACAACTGGGTGCAGTAAGATCTATAGAAGATGTTGGGCGATGCATACTCATATTTTTCAATTCTGCAGTGATGAAGGACAGCTATGAGGTCACTCTATTCTCCAAAGAGTCAACTTTAGACTCCAAACTATCCATTCTTTTGGACTGGCTATTAAAGCTCCCAACTCATGTACACCTCTAGTATCTCTCACACTGTACTGTTGATGATTCAAAGCCATCTTCTTGATCAAATCCCATGCCTCTATAGCTGTAAGATCAATCAATGAACCTCTCGATGCCGCATCTAACATACCTTTATCTTGACTTTTCCAACCATCATAGAAATACTGCACTAACTGCTCGTCAGGTATCTGGTGATGGGGGCATCTAGACAATAGATCTTGAAAGCGGTTCCAATAATCATAAAGGGATTCATCATAATCCTGCCTTGCTGAATAGATCGCCTTCCTCATCGATGAAGTTCTGGAGGCCGAAAAATACATTTCCAAGATAGCATTCCTCATATTAGCCCAACTATGGTAGGCATTTGCCACATGCCTTGGAAGGCTCATGTACCACTCCCGTGCTTTTCCTTCCAGTGACAAGTGAAAAACCTTCCATAGCACCTGATCAAGTGAAGCTCCCACCGGTTTCAAACTCTGACAGATCATGGACAAAGATTGCAAATGCATGTAGGGATCTTCTGTAACATCCTGTTACCCATGTTAAGGCTAGAATAGTAAATTATAAGAAATTTATGTGGAATTAAGAAAAAACACGTCATGCATAAGTTAATTGTGACGTACGCATTTATTTTACACATTTATATGATTGTATACACATTCATTAACATTTCTGGGTAAATTTGATTTAGAAGTGGAAATTGTGGATTAAATTGGAGTGTATTAATTATGATTTGACAATTTTGGTATATTTTGGATATTTTGAAATTTTTGGTGAATTATTTTGAACTGAAAATTTATTTGGCGGTAAAATTTTATTTGGAGACTATTAGTAATATTTTGGAATTTTTGAAAATTTTAGGAATTTTTCTGAAAATTTTGGGGTATTTTTTAGATTCAGGAAAAAAAATAAGAGACCAATTAAAATGTGACAAATGGCTAAATTATATTGTGACAATTGGCTCACATGCAAGATGAAATGTGGCAAGATCTCTTTAATCCGTGTAGTTATCTTGTTTGTAAGGGAAAAAAAGAAAACATTTCTGCAGTCCATTGTCGGTTGTTCTTCACTGCATGCATCAACACCAAACAGGAAAAAAAACCCTTGCTTATACATCAGTTATTTCTGTTTGCTCCATTCACCAAAAGCTCTTACTGTTGGAGTTTTGCTAGAAACAAGTAAGTGCTAAAAAAAGAGAATGTTCTATTTTTAGGTGTTACATTTGATCTTGCATTTGAGGTGTTTTAGAGTTAGGGGACAAGAATGACATAATGAGGTTTGTTGTTGGATATTAGAAGACATGCAGAAGCATATATGCAGAAAAATTGATGAACAGCCGACGTGAGTGTGTTTTGAATGTTCAGGTTTTAATCTTGAATCTTATGTTGTTATTAGAGTAAGTGGACTTGGAAGGGGAGTAGAAATGTAGAGAATATAAGTTAGAAATGATATAGAAGAAGTGGAAAAATGCAGCAGATGAATGTAAGATAGGAAAAAATGAAAACATGCAGATGGGTTTGGCATTTGCGTGAACAGTAATATGTGTTTTTGGATGATTATATTGATTTTTTATTTTTGATTTTTTTGAGTTGTGATGAGCTTAAATGGAAGTAATAGAGTTGGGTTAAGCGGCTTGTGTGTTATTTGAATAGGATAGAAGTGAGAAAATTTGAAAAAAAAATGGAAGAAGATGAAGACTGCGCTTTTAGAGAGAGAAGAGAAGCGTTTTTAGAGAGAGAAGAGAAAACTAGTTGTACCAAAACCGAACTGTGTTGACTCTTTTGGCCACAACTTTGTCATCCAACCTCTAAATGACTTGAGAATTGAACCAATAGACTCCTAAGACATTTTTCTTTCTCTTCATAAAAATTTAGAGCCATCTGAATTGATTTGAAAGTGACTGATAGGATGAAAGTGTGGAAGTCTGCTGGAATGTTATGAACTGGAAATTTTCATGATCATGTTTCATTTTTCAAATTATAACCTGAGCTGTAGATTTCTAAATGAGTTAATTTTTGATTCATATTAAACTAGAGACCTATTTCTACAACTTTTGTGAAGAGGTCGAATTTTAATTCTGTCTCTAAGATTTTCAAAATTGGCATGTAAGTGAGTTGTAGCTTAAGCTGAAGCACTGTCAGGGACAGAAATCATGTCCTGTGGTTATTGATTAAACTGTATTGATGTGGGCAGAATTAGGCTGAGGTGTCTTCACCAAAGTTGTAGCTTATTCTCTTATCTTTAAATTGGTATAAAGTTTGTAATTTTTGGATATCTGAGCTGAAAGATATGAGTTGTACAATTAGAGGGAATGATCATGTTGTAGCCAAAAGTTCAAATGTGTACAGTCTGTGGTATTTTGGGTATAACTCATTGAATACTGAATCAAATTGGATGATCTTGGAGTCGTTAGAAACTTAAGATACTGTAGAACAACTTTTCAGAAGGAAGTATTGCCTAATTTTGTCATTTACCCTATCATATTAATTATGCAAAGTTGACCCGAAATCATGTGGGTAGAAAATCTGAAGTGGTCAATTAGGTTATGAAATTGATTTCACATTGTTTTGTTTTGGTCCACATTATAAATACCAAATGATATTAATAAGGGCTTTGATATCTGATTGATTTGATGATGAGAATTTCAATAAGATACCCGGAATTTGTCATTGAACAATGCATTGTGCATATTTTAGTTATTTAAGTACATGTGCATAAGGAATATGTTTTCAATTGTGTAATAGTGATTTGTATATGTGTTAAATGTTATAGAGGAACCCTTAGAGCGACCGGTTCCAGATATTGTCGGGACTTCAAGGCAATAAGCAAACAGGAGCAATTGTAAGTAATTTAGACGGTAAATTTTGTGAGTAACCTACGATGGTCTCACCTTGAATTGTTTTCTTTATTATAAAATTAAAATTGATATTGATGAATGTGTACTGAATTGTATGCTGATTCCGGACATGAAGGTCCGAGGTATTGATTGATGAATGAGATATTGAAGTGTTGTGTACTGATTCCGGACATAAAGGTTCGAGGTACTAATTGATGAATGAGATATTGAAGTGTTATTTACCTTACTTTGTTCTGATTGTTGAATTTGAATTATGCTGATTATTTTCTGAATTCCAGACAATGATTGTCCGAGGCGTTTGATGCATGTTTATATCATTGGAAGTGCTTTTTCATGTGAATATGAGTGACTACTTGCTTTGCATATGTAATGTCTGAAATGACCTTGTAAAACTGTTGAGTCCTAGTTGTGGGTAAATAGGCATGCCTAGAAGGGTCTGCAGCTGTTCCTGTGACACTTCGGTGTCGAGACTTCGGTCTCTCCTGTATAAGTCCCGTTACCCGCTTCTGTAAATGGATTTGCAATCCTGATATATGTTTGATTCTAACATAAACAAAAATTGTATTATGATTCTGAAAGGTTTATACCCTCTTATGATATTCAGTTCTGATAAGTATAAAAATCTGTTCTGAAATGCGTTATGTCTGATTTAATGTTAGATAATCTTTTAATGCATGCTTATGCTGTTATATGCTTATGTATGATGAATTTTCACTTCATGTATAGATTAGTTATTACTGACTAAGCTATATGCTTAGCACGGTGGATTTGCCCTGTGTAGGTTCAGAGCGAAGAGTATAAAGACTGGGACAAGTCAACCGCATTGGTCAAAGGAGTCTGAGTTTTGTATTGCTCAAAAATGTATTTTGTTGAGTTTGTTTGGGCTTGTATATAACTTTGGATTTTTGTTTATGAAATTATGATATGTATTATATGTATGTTTGAGATTCTAAAAATGCATGTGTGAAATGTTTTGGTTTGTTTGTCCCATCTTGTGTGGCATCCACATATCCTCCCAGGGGGTATTAGGGTGTCACAATGAGTCTCAGGTGTGAGGTTCCCAATCCCATATTGAAGAGCCCCTCAAGTTTATTTCATGAATCCATCTCACTCACAAAGAATCAACTTCAACATAGATATTCTACAACACTTTAGACAAAAGCGTCGAATTCCATAATTACAGTTTTTTAATCCCAATCCACCCTCCTCTCTTGGTATACAAATATTGTCCCATGCCACCCTAAAATGGTTAACACCCCATAAAAACAACCTACATATGGAGGTTATCTTCTCAAGGATAGTTGTTGGAATGAGAAATGCTTGGAGCTAAAAGAATAGCACCCCTTGAATGACAGAACTAATCAATTCAATTCTATCCGCATATGAGAGAGTCTTACGATTCTATGCATAGATATAAGCCTCTACAAATTCAATTAGTATAAAAAATTGGGCCACCAAGACCTTCATAGGTGCCAAAGGGACCCCCAAATATCAAACAGGAAACTCACTCATGGGATATTCTACCGTCTGTAAAATGTCCACCCTATCTTGTCCATAAACCCCAGCTAAGTAAATACTAGATTTTGAACAATTCACTCTCAGCCCTGCCACCTCTTTCAGTTCATTCAACACATCCACTAGTATACGGACATAAGTAAAATCACCTCTAGAGAATAACTCTAGAGAATAACATGAGATCATCTGCAAATGTAAAATGAGTGATGCCAAGTTGTTGACATTTCAGGTGGAAGTGAAAAAGGGAGTTGGCGGTTCTTACTTTTAGCAATCTTGAAAGGTACTCCAAACAAAGCAGGAAAAGTGTAGGTGACATGGGATCACCCTGTCTCAATCCCTACCGACCCTTGAACATACCATGTAATGTGCTATTGACCGAAATCGAGAAGGATATAGTTGTTACACATTCCATAATCCATCTTACAAACTTATTAGGGAAGCCTAACCCTTTCATCATATCTTCAAGAAAGTCCCATTACACCATGTCGTAAGCTTTTGTGATGTCAATTTTTATAATGCACTGTGGGGAAATATGTTTTCTAGTGTAACCCCGAACAAGTTCCTGCACTAGAAAATTATTATGTAGCATACTTCTACCTGGCACAAATGCAGCTTGAGCTGGGTCTAAAATTTTTCCCACAACCAAAGCCATACGCTCCGTCAATATTTTTGTGATCACCTTATACACAACATTCGTACAAGCTATCAGTGTAAAATCTGTTACTCTCAGTACTGCCTTCGTCTTTGGGATGAGTGATGATGGTATGATTTAACTATTTAAGCATCCGACCAGTAGTGAAAAATTCCTTCAAGGCTAAAGTCACATCTAATACAACCCTATCCCAATGTTTCTTGAAGAAGGCAAACGTATATCCATCCGACCTCGGAGCTTTGTCATTGCCTATATCAAACATAACTCGCCTGATCTTCTCATCCATAATCAGGGCAATCAGTATTTCATATGTCTCCACATCCAAAACCACACCAGTTCTTACCACATTTAAGTCTAATATGTTCAAAGGGGTTGAAGTGCCAAGGAGCCCTTTATAATAACTTACAACACAATCTGCCACTTCTTCCAATGATGTAGTCACAGATCCATCCTCCTTGAAGAGATGAGAAATAGCATTCTGCCTTCCTCTCTTTTGAGCTACTGCATGAAAATACCTCGTACTTCTATCAGCCTCTATAAGATGCTTACATTTAGCCTTTTGCTGAAAGAATTGTCTCTCTACATCTAGCAAAAGTCCAGCTTGCTATTTACATATATATACAAGTAATATTTCAATTGGAATTCTCATATCTGATATTTAAGTGAACTTGTTTTCTAACAAGTACCTACATGTTTATTTAAATATTTTTATACTTTAGTCTATAAGATTGGGTACTTCCTTCATAAAGAAAAAATATAATATGTGTTAGTTTTTTATGCTTTACTAATGTCCAGTGTCAACAGAATCATTGACTATTAATAATTTAGAGATAATACTTAAATGCAATATAAATCTTCTAATTATAATTTCATATAATTTTATTTACACTATACATTTATTTTATGGACGTTATCTTATTCTTCAATTTAATTAATCGAATGCACATAATTAAAAAATGTCTTTAAATAATTATTTCATAAAAACTACAATCAACTAATTGGAAATTTCAAGTTTTATATCGTCATCATCAACTTTGACATCTCTCCAGTCTTCATCATATTTTGTCGTCGTCATCAACAAGGTGACAATAATCAATAACAATCACAACAACCAAAAAATGGAGCTGGAGATTTCAAGTGACAACAATCATAACAAAATATGTTGTCAATTATAATCACAAGTTATGGTTCATTATTAACAACCTATCGCTCTTCTATCCTCTCTTCTTCTTCGTCATTTTGTCAACCTTCTTTTTTCCTTTTTTTCAACCGTCACTCTAATTAGTCACTTATCTATTCTCAGTTGCCATTCTCACTGATCTATATTATATATATATATATATATATATATATATATATATATATATATATATATATAGATATAGAGAGAGAGAGAGAGAGAGAGAGAGAGAGAGAGTCTGTAAGACTAGGTTAGGTTGTGAAACTCGAAATTAAAGCTTTTTTTTAATTTGAATTTGACCTAAATCAGTCAATTCTAATCAAACTCATTAATTTTAAGTTAGACTAGACCAAATCACAAATTTTTAACAACCTTATTAGGATTAATTGTTTAAAAAATTTAAATTTACTTAATTTTGTATTACTAACTCGAACTTCAAAAAGAAACGATAAAATGTCCTAACTTTAATTTATTATAAAATAACCCGACATTAACTTTTTTGTTAACGTATCTTACATGGTTAGCCACATTAACCGGATGTTTTTGACACTTGGATGCCACATGTTCTCTTTTTTCTACATAAAATTAAAAATGAAAAAGTAAAACTCTAATTTTGTTATTTAACTCTTCTTTTGATGTCTCATCTTTCATTTCACACTATACGAAAAATTCTCGACAACGAAATCTTTTAATACATTTACTGTTAGATATACTTATTTTTGTGCATATGAAAAGTACTCATTTGGGCTGATCACTTTAAGAAGTCATTTGTGTTTAAATCAATAATTAAAAAATTTAACCGGTTTAGCCGATTCAATTGTAAAATCTTGAACGATCTAACTTTTTGATTTGATTTTCAATTTTTCAATTTAATGTACTTTAATAACTTTTGTTGTTAAAAACTGATCAATTTATTAATTAATCAATTAATTTTTGTAAATTAATAAGTTCTTATAAATCAAAATAATCAATTAATTTCATTTAGCAATATCTCTTTTTTTTAATTAAACTTCAAATTCTTTGATATATAAGGACAATCTTTTCAATCATATTTCAATTTTTTAATTTTATTTAATCTTTAGTTGGTTTTATGGTGATCTAATTTCGGTTGAATCTTTTAAATCTTAAACCTTTTGTCTTATCGATTAACTTTTGGTCTGGTTTTAAAAAAATTGGTTTAAATAATAGTTTCAAGAATCAATATATATATATAAAGAAATCAACTGCTAACTTTCTCCCTCCATCTCTAACATTACAACCCTAAAATAAGTCTAAAAAATAGTTGGTTGTACATATCCAATAAATAAAATTCATTGTTAATGACATGGAAAGGTTGTTTTGCCATCAGTCATAGCTAAAGCTACAACATCATCACATTTAAATTTTGAGACCAATGTCCTTCAAGGCACAAATTTACTCGTCCCCCATTGCAGACATGACAATCACCACAAGGTCTTTTCCTTCAGCAAACCCATTTTTAATCTGCGAAACAAGAAGAAAAAGAACATTTAAGTTTTTGGGCACCCAACTTCTGCACAAAATTGTGTGCTTCTAACAGTGAGTGCATTCAAAGATTTTGTCTTTGGGAATTTTCCATGTAGTTTGGAAATGGAAGAAGAGATACGCAGAGATGAGTCTACCAACAAAATTAGGGTTTTTTATTTTCTAGTTTTATTAAATAAGAAAATGATTAGTTGAGAAAAAGTTAATATATGGTAGCTGTTAGACCCTTAAATCGTGATAGCAGAATCGTATGGGCATTGGCAAGCCTTGACCAGTATTCGACACGCGGAACAACGGAACAAGACAAAGACTTGCGAGTAGGCAAGGAGGAAAAGGGGCAATGTCAAGCGTTGGCATGCATTGGTGCATATTAGTAGAAATGTTCGACAAGATGTAAGATTCGGATTCGGATATAAGACCAAAAGAAGACTTGAGACGGACATCAGATGGAAGGTTAGCTGCATCACACACATGATGAGAATATGTGAGAGTTCCAAAATAACTTAGCAAGTAGATCAAGCATGGTGCGAGTTTTGCTAGATTTTCAGACCTTGTACAAGCTAACTTGGCTAAGGCTAAGTTCTTGATGGACTAAGGACTTAGTGTGTGCTCAAATAGACGGATCATGGCTAATAGAGTTGGCATGGGTAAGCATTGGACAGACCAGTGTGCTATTAGCTTGGATGAATCATCATCAAAGGATAGAGATGAGGAGATCTTGCATGATGTGGCATATAAGATTACAGTGGATGAACATCAACTTTAAGAGATAAAGATCATATGGAAGGATCATCTGAAGATAGAGAAGATCTTCGTAGATATGCATAGATCATTCCTAGATAGATGTAATCTTTTATCTTGTTATTAGTATGTAACTTAATCCTATTAGCTAGAGTCCTAATTGGATGAGATGTCATCTATTGGTTAGTATAATGTAATCTGATAAGGATAAGATTGTGATCTTAGCTAATAGAGTTCTATTAGGATTCTAACTTAGTCATCTAGAGGTGCTTATAAATAGCTCATTTGAGTCTTGCTCTTCTTAGAGAGAGTGTGAGAGTCAGAGTCACTCAAAGATGATGAGTGTGGGATGTTAGGCACAACGGGTGTATTTTGTTAAAAGGAAAAATAAAATAAGTAAAATGGACACAAAATATTTAACGTGGTTGACCTTAACTTTGGACTACGTCCATGGACAAAACTCAGAATATTTCTTCCACTATTACAAATAGTAGGTATACAAAGATAAAACCAAAATAGTGGCTCACAAAGTGTTTTTCAGCCTAAAAATACTAACCTCACTATTTTGTCACTCAGCAACCCTTTAGGAAAATTTTTCCTAACTTCAGAGCATTTGATTTGCTCTGGTTTTCTCTTTGTTTTTTTGTGTTTCTTTCTGAAGTAGGGTAAGACAGCGGCCTTGCAGCTGTCTTTTTGCTTATTTTCAACAATTGCGATTGCGGCACCGATTTCGGTGCCGCAATGTTGGAATGATGGAGTCCCTCCATGTGAGAGGGACGATCTCCAACAAATCTCCCCCTTCTGATTACATAGAGGGCTCTATCAAGCCTGCTACTGATCGACAATACTCGAACTTGCCTTTTGGTAGAATCTTGGTTAATATATCTGATCCGTTTTTATCAGTATGGATCTTTTCTAACCGTAATTATTTCATCTCCATCACATCTCTGATCCAGTGATATCTCACATCAATGTGTTTTGATCGTGAGTGAAACGAGGCATTCTTACCAAGGTGAATAGCGCTCTGACTGTCACAGAACAGTTGATACTGTTCTTGCTTGATACCAAGTTCATTAAAGAACTTCTTCATCCATAGCAACTCCTTACAGGCTTCCGTTGCTGCAATAAACTCTGCTTCAGTTGTAGAAAGTGCAACACACTTCTGTAACTTTGACTGCCATGCCACAGCTCCCCCTGCAAAAGTAATCAAGTAACCTGATGTAGACTTTCTCGAGTCAACATCTCCAGCCATATCTGCATCTGTGTAACTAGCTAACACAGGTTCTGCTCTTCCAAAACATAAGCATATTTTGGATGACCCTCGAAGATACCTGAGAATCCACTTGACTGCAACCCAATGTTCCTTTCCAGGATTTGAAAGGAAACGAATCACAATTCCAACAGTGTGAGCAATATCTGGCCGTGTACAAACCATGACATAAATCAAACTTCCAACTACTGAAGCATATGAAATTCTGGACATTTCTTCCTTCTCTTTATCTGTAGAAGGGCACTCTCTAGAACTCAATTTAAAATGATTAACAAGAGGACAAGTAACCTCTTTAGCTTTTACCAGTTTAAATCTTTGAAGTACTTTATCAATGTACTTCTCTTGTGACAGCCATAGTTTCTTGGCGCTTCTGTCTCTGATAATCTGCATGCCAAGAATCTGCTTTGTTGATCTCAAGTCTTTCATGGCAAAAGACTTATCCAGCTATCTCTTCAGAGTGTTGATTCTAGAAACATTCTTACCAACACTCAACATATCATCCACATAGAGCAATAAAATAATGAAATTATCATCAGAGAACTTCTTCACAAATACACAGTGATCTGAAGTAGTCTTCTTATAGCTTTGCTCCCCTATAATAGACTCGAACTTCTTATACCACTGTCTTGGTGCCTATTTTAGACCATATAGACTCTTCTTTAGTCTACAAACATAGTCTTCTTTCCCCTTTTTTACGAAACCCTCTGGCTGCTCCATGTATATCTCTTCTTCCAAATCCCCATATAGGAAGGTAGTTTTCACATCCATTTGTTCAACCTCCAGATTAAAACTTGCGGCTAGCCCTAACACTGTACGTATGGATGTCATTTTCAACATTGGTGAAAATATCTCGTCAAAGTCAATACCCTTCTTTTGATTGAATCCTTTGACCACTAATCTTGCTTTGAATCGAGGATGGTCGTTGTGTTCTTCATATTTGATCCTAAACACCCATTTATTCTTCAATGCTCTTTTGCCTTCTGGCAACTTCACCAGCTTGTATGTTTTATTCTTATGCAAGGATTTCATCTCGTCTTGGATGGCTTCTTTCCATTTCTTCTTGTGTTCATCATTCATGGCTTCATCAAAGCTTTCTGGTTCTCCCCCGTCAGCTAACATTACATACTAATTAGCTAGATATCTAGTAGATCGTTGTGTATTTGTACTAGATCTTCGTAATGGGACTGGAGAGTCTTCAGGTGCTGGTGGTTGAATTTGAACACCATCATCATCCCCTGGTTCAACTTCATTGAGGGCATCTGAATTATCAGCTTCTAGCTGATCATTCTGCGCTTCATCTCTAACTTGTCTAGGCACCACTATTGGAGGATTCAATCGGAAGCTTGTTGAGTCATCATTAGAGCTTGGAACTTCCTTTTCCACCTTGTTGATATCTTCAATAGTTTGATCTTCAACAAACATAGCATCACGACTCCTGATAAGTCTTTTCTGCACCGAATCATAAGACCTATAACCAAATTGATCCTGACCATAGCCAATGAATACACACTGTCGTGTCTTAACATCAAGCTTTTTCCTTTCATCTTTAGGAATATGAACAAAGGCCTTGCAACCAAAGATCCGCAAATGATCATAGGAAACATCCTTTCCTGACCAGACCTTTTCTGGAACTTCATACTGGAGAGGAACACATGGTGAACGATTTAATGTATACACAACTGCAAGTAAAGCTTCACCCCAAAATGCCTTAGGCAACTTTGAATGTGAAAGTAGACATCTGGTCCATTAAAGTCATGTTCATCTTCTCAGCTACACCATTCAATTGCGGTGTTTTTGGTGGTGTCATTTGATGTCGAATACCATGCCCTTTACAGTAAGCATCAAATAATTCGATGTACTCTCTGCCATTGTCTGTCCGAATACACTTCAGCTTCTTCCCAGTTTGTCTCTCAACTAAGGCATGAAATTGTTTAAACACATCTAGCACTTGATCTTTAGTCTTCAGAGTATAGGCCCACGTTTTCTTGGAATGATCATCAATAAAAGTCACAAAGTACTGTGCATTACCAAGTGACTTTGGCAATGGTCCGCACAAATCTGAGTGAATCAGATCTAGAACATTCTTCATTCTAGATGAAGGAGCACTCTGGAAAGAAACCCTATTTTGTTTCTCTGCTAAACAATCTGCACATTTCTTCTGATGTATCTGATTTACACCAGATAGCATATTCCTTTTTACAAGCTGAGTCATCCCTTTCTCACCAATATGGCCTAGTCTTTTATGCAACAAATCTTGGGCCTTGATCTTTAAGTGGAATTTAGAAATATTAAATGTATGAAATGAGTATTTTTGTATATGTATTGTGTTATAGACGTTATTGTGCTTTAAGGAAATTGATGAGAAAAAGATTGATGACTTTGAGA
>JAOTBA010000005.1:21869094-21882025 GCA_025629845.1 Erythroxylum squamatum
CATGACGGCAACGAATTTATATATATATATATATATATATATCTTGATAATGTTTTAATATATTATATATATTATACATGACGGCAAGTCGGCAACAAAGAGCAATAACCCTATTGCTCTTCGTTGTCATATATATATATAAATTAAAAATAAAAAAATTATTTTACTTTTTAAAAACTTGGGGGGCCCAGTGCACCACTGGGCCCTGCATATCTCCGTCATTGATTATGAAGTACAAATGGAGACTAGAAAAGTTTTAAGTGGTTTATATAGGTGACTAACAAGAGTTTAAGTCTTAAAATACATATGTTAATGTGATATACAATGAAAGGAGAAAAAAGGATATTAGTACTAGCGTAATCTAAAGAAATGATATGTTTACCCAATTTGTTTTAATATGCTAGATATGAGTTTATAAAGATGAGTTAAAAAAATGAACTAAAGTTAGATATTAAGTATGCATAAACTATATACTCCTAACAAATACAAAACACTAGAGCTCTTAAAGTAAACTAGTTGCGCAAATATTTGCCAAGTATGAAAGCTAAAAACATATAAAAAAAATTTGTTGACTCCATCATATGTGAGTGAGAGTTGTTAGAATAATTTGACATGTGATACCTATAATAGGTCTTATAGAATTTGTTAAAAATTAAATACTATCTCATTAAGATTCCACACTCTCATTTATGTTTTAAAAGTATCTTTCACGGATTGAACACGAGAAAAGCAATTTATTATAACGTGATCTAATTAATATATTGATTAAATATCAATGAAATAAAGATAGAAAAGCTAACCATATCTAAAACACATAATTTATATTATAAAAAAGAAAATTCTGTATGGAAAGATAGAAGATTTATCAACGTATTATTTTAAAAAAGGCCAATCATGAGCAGACAGATCAATGCAAGAGATTAGGAGATAAATGATATATTAAAGTTGTGAGTAGAAAATGTAATCATTAAGTCTTAAGTAAGAGTTGCACGGTATTTTCAAAGGTTTGTATTCTATTAGTTACGCTAATAGAATATTAATTATTAGATACAATGTTTTTAATAAAGTAGTCTAATTTTCTTAAAATTTTAAAAGATTAAAACATTAAATTGAAAATATTTAAAAACTGTAACTTCAAAATTTGTAATCTTTTATTTATTTCTCATAAGTTAAAATATGAATAAAAACAGTTAAGCCTTCAAGCATATGTAATATATAAAATTAGTATATAGATAAATATGTCTCTTTCACAAAGATGAGAGATAGGTTTGAAAATAACCCTTTAAATTTCAAAAAAGAAAATAACCCTTTAAATGTAGACCGACCACTCTTTTAAGCGTACTTATTGATCATCGAGAGGAATATTGTACTCATTGAATTGTAAGTTGAACTTTTGTTTACATTGGTAAGTTGGGTCTCATTTGACCAAATCAAAACTATATCCTGCACTGGGAATATATTGGCCCTTGCCAGGCAATTTCCATTAGGCTGATAGAACCGCCTAAAGGGACCAAACCACTGTGCCGCCTCCATAAACAATTTGGACACGGCGTATCAACCTGGCACTGTAAAAAGGAAAAGCGAAGACCCATTATTAATATTTGTCGACCAAACCCCTTTACCGCGTCCATAAACAATTTGGGCACGGCCTATCAACTTGAGTCCAATTCTTTTGTCTAATTTTATAGTGTCTTATTGTATCAAATAAATTTTTATCATTTATTTATGCGTATTTTACGTTTATTTATGTAGAGTTTATATAAAACTAACATAAATAAATAACTGAGATTCACTTAAATATTATAAAAACTGATCAAAACATCCGGTTCCTGTCAACTTGGCACTTGTAAAAAGCAAAAGCGAAGGCCCGTCATTAATATTTGTCCAACAAGCGTTGGATTGCGTGCAACACTGCTTTTCGTGGTGTTTTCCGTTCCGTTGGCTAGAAATAGAATAGTCAAACTCATTTTGGACACCGCCAAAGCAACGGCTACCCACCGATTACGACTTCTCATCCACACCCATTGTTAATAATTAAATTAAATTAAATGGGTGGATATCAGCAGTCACACATTTAGCAATAAAAAAATATAACAAAGTTAAATCGGTGGATATCATGCATTAGCATTAGCACTAAAGTAGAAATAGGATCTCTTCCCGATAAAATCAGCCACCCTCTCTGTCCCTCCCTTCCTCGAAAGGAGAGACCTCGATGGCTTGAGAAAGATACCTATCCTTGTCGTTGGTTGTTTGTTTGCACAGAAACGTGTCTCAGAACTATTGGTTCTAGTTAGGGGTATTATTGTAAACTGATTTCCCAATTTCATCTATAAATATCACGGGTTATTACGTACTTTACCACAATTGCGATATCGTCAAGTATCTCTTAAGAATTCTTTTAATATCTTCTCAAGGTAAGATTTTGTTTTTCTTTCAATTGTTTTGTTTGCGTTTTTAATTGATTTTGTTGTTTGATTTGTTTACTTGGGCGTCTAGGGATCTGTAAGGTAAAAATCTATTTAGGCGAAAGGAATTTGCTTTTTGCTGTTTGATTGATTTTCAGATTTAAGAGTTATGAAGGTTAAATTTCGAGTAATTTCTTTTGTTGTTTGATTGATTTTCAAATTTAAGAGTTATGAAAGCTAAATTTCGACTCTTGAGGTATTTGGGTTCTTGGGGGATGTTGTTATATACATTATTAGATTGTCTTAAGATTTGTGTCAAGATTAGGTATCTTGAATTTAAAGATAGCTCTTGCGGATTTTGTAAAAGGGATGGTTGTACCTTTTAATTGAACGATTTGTTGTTTCTTGTTTGATTTCTGGAGATTGTTTGACATCCAGTGTTTTTAATGGGATTTGGACATCCAGTGTTTTTAATGGGATTTGGACTCGTTGAGGTTTGAAAGCTGTGAAAGAAAAACAGATCTTTCTTTGGTGTTGGGTTGCATCTTGGATTGATTGGTCTGGGTTTTAACTTATACTTCGATTACTTCAAAGATCTTTGCATCATGATCATGTGCCATTTTATGTACAGATGCAAATCTTCGTTAAAACACTCACCGGTAAAACCATCACCCTTGAGGTGGAAAGTTCAGACACCATCGATAACGTCAAAGCTAAGATCCAGGACAAGGAGGGAATTCCTCCAGACCAGCAAAGGTTGATCTTTGCCGGCAAGCAACTAGAGGATGGACGTACCCTTGCTGACTACAATATTCAGAAGGAATCAACGCTCCACTTGGTCCTCCGACTCCGAGGTGGGATGCAAATCTTTGTGAAGACCCTTACGGGCAAGACCATTACCCTTGAGGTCGAGAGCTCCGATACTATTGACAATGTGAAAGCTAAGATCCAGGATAAGGAAGGGATACCACCAGATCAGCAGAGGTTGATCTTTGCTGGAAAGCAACTTGAAGATGGGCGCACCCTTGCTGACTACAATATTCAGAAAGAATCCACACTTCATCTGGTCCTCAGGCTCCGTGGTGGGATGCAAATCTTTGTAAAGACCCTCACTGGGAAGACCATCACTCTTGAGGTGGAGAGTTCTGATACCATCGATAATGTGAAAGCCAAAATTCAAGACAAGGAAGGCATCCCCCCGGATCAGCAGAGACTTATCTTTGCTGGAAAGCAACTTGAAGATGGCCGTACCCTTGCGGACTATAACATTCAGAAGGAATCAACCCTTCACTTGGTACTTCGACTCCGAGGTGGAATGCAGATCTTTGTGAAGACTCTAACTGGCAAGACCATCACTTTGGAGGTTGAGAGCTCGGACACGATTGATAATGTCAAAGCTAAAATCCAAGACAAGGAAGGGATCCCACCGGACCAACAGAGGTTGATTTTTGCTGGGAAGCAGCTTGAAGATGGTAGGACTCTTGCTGACTACAACATTCAGAAGGAGTCGACCCTTCATCTGGTGCTCCGTCTTCGTGGAGGGATGCAAATTTTCGTCAAGACTCTGACCGGCAAAACCATCACCTTGGAGGTTGAGAGCTCAGATACCATTGACAACGTCAAGGCTAAGATACAGGACAAGGAGGGTATTCCCCCCGACCAACAGAGGTTGATTTTTGCTGGTAAGCAATTGGAGGATGGGCGCACCCTGGCAGACTACAACATTCAGAAGGAGTCAACCCTCCACCTTGTCCTTCGCCTCCGTGGAGGGTTTTAAGCCATTAATGTTTGTGGATTTAAGACTGCGAGATCCTAGAACAATGTTTATTGTGCTCATATGACTCTCTGTTCGTATCCGTTGTGGATGGCCTTAAATAAGTTCTAGCCTTTTTTAAGTTTTAAATGTGGAATTATGCGTGCTAATAGTGTTTGGTTGTTGGTGGCTGTGATTTGGAGCTAATCCTTTCAGGTTATGTCCTAAGTAAATTGCGTTTTCCCTAAAGATTTGTTTCTTTTTCTTGATGTGTTGGCAAATGTTGTGCATTGTCGATATCATTCTATCGTCATCAGCAAGTCCAGTACAATGCAAGCAATGCTTTTAGGAGAGCATTTGGCTGTTAGAAACGTGCTTGCATTCAATTGGTGCGTTTGACTGCCAACCGGCTTATTTCTTTAACTTGCTTTTGTAATGCCTTGAGACTCATATGAAAGAATACACAACAGAATACATAAGCCTTGTGAGAATGGAGAATATCTTTCTCTTAGAAAGTTGGGTCGAGATAGCAAATCTATTCGAATTCAATTGATTTGATAATAGTTAATCATAAAACAAACAACATTATAAATTTTTTTGTACTGTTATTTCATAAAAAATATTTGATATAAAATCTAAGCATATGTTTTAAATAAAAGTTAATACGGCTGAAATATGTTAAGTTCCAGCGTTATCACGCTGAAGCCAAATTTTGCGACAGTACGAGACAAAGTATAAAGTTACAACAATAATACTTGGAACCAATTTTCAGAAAGTTGGGTTGAGATAGCAAATCTATTCGAATTCAATTGATTTGATAATAATTAAACATAAAACATACAACATTATATGTACTATTATTTCATAAAATTTATTTGATATAAAATCTAAGCATATGAATAAATATTTAAAAAAAAGTTATAAGGCTGAAAAACTTGAAATTTATTAAGTTCCATTATTATTATGCCCCATAGTTGAAATATGAAAATTTTGAAGGAAATTCTAAAATCATTTTTGGAAATTGAAGAATGCAGAGGATGTTGGATGAATGTAGGATGGTATGATCATGACAAACAAAGCTAAGGAATGTTGCATGACTCTCTATCACGATCGTGATAAAAAAAAAAAGAAGCAAAATTCACACACGTCACAATTGTGATAGGAGGTATTTTTAAGCATAAGATTTTTTAAGTTTTGAAAGCTTGGGAGCTATTTTCGAAACCAAATTAAGTGGAAAAATCCTAGACACAACCTTAGAACCCTTAAGCACTATAAAAGAATATGAAAAACACCAAAAATAAGCAGTAGCCACTACATCAAAGCAAATCAAAGAGGAGGGATCAAAGAAAGCTTCAGAGAATTTCCAACATTCCGAATCAAGATTTCAATTAGTTTTTACTCTTTTCCCTTTATTTCTTTCATAGTCTTGAATGTGTATTTGATGTTTAACATGATTATAGATTTCTAAATTCATAGTTAGGGATTATTTTGTGAACCTTATTTCTTGTTAAATTCAATACATTGATGAATGTTTATGATAATTGTCATGCATATACTTGGTAACAAATCGAGAGAGTGAATCAAGTCATTAGTGTTAAGGTGCGCAATGAGAGTTGGTAACTTAATAGACCTACAATTATCAGATTGATGAATAATTGAAGAGAGATCTTAACTGTGAGAATTACTTCAAATCTAATTGAATAAGTTAGGAGTAGTTTTGCAAATATAGAGATTACAACTTTATAAATATCGAATTCAATTAGGGTTACTTGATTAGATCTCGAGAGAATGTGATCAAAACTTTAGAATATCTAGGATCAAACATAAATTAAATCAACAAGATAAAGGAAAACAAAATAAGGATAGAATAATTCCTAATTCTTCATACTTGATCAATCTTAATTTGATTGGCAAATCAATTGTTTAATTCTTGTTTTGTTTTGTTATTGTTTTAATTTCAGTTATTTATTTTAATTCACATAAATTCTTCTTATAAAAGGTTCTTTTCAAGTTGTTTAGGTGTATAATAGTCCTCGTGAGAAAGATACCTTTGATACTACAAATTATGATTCCTTTACGTGCGGTATTGAGAGTTTTATTATGATATAAAACTTGCTCAACAAGTTTCTCCATAGTTGACCAATTGAGGTACTTTTAGAGTTGTTGGGACGCTAGCTTGAAAGAAAACAACCTTTTAGAAGACATTGAAGATCGATTCAAGTATGAAGATGCCAAATATTAGGGAAGTTGGAGAGAAAGAGAAAATAAGCACTAGTCACACTTAAGGAGAGAACTGCCTATCCCTCGTGTGGTTTAAAAGCTGAAGAAACAAAACAAAATCAATTTTGGGTATAACTTGGTGTCAGGCATTGATAATGATGTGATGATTTAGTTTTAACCACAAGTGCACAGTGTAACTGTAGCTAACACTAACAAGTATGAATCGATCCTATGACGACTATAATTACTGGTACTTGCTATCTTTGTATTATCTGGTCTAACAAATTATAGTGATGATGATAAATCAAATGCCAATTTAAAATAATAAGCTAAGATAAATAAACACAATTGACTAACTAGAAAGAAGATTAAACTTAGAAACAATAAAAGAAGACGATGGTACTTGGACTTTGAATCCCCTTAGGACTTCTCAATATCAATTTAATCTATAGTTTGTTGGATCATGGAAATTCCTATCCTATATTAATGTTGATAAGTGTAAATTACATCATGTTTTAGGTCATAGTTTGATATATGTTTAGCTGTTAATTCAATCATTTAGTATGAGTTCAGGTTAGAATTGTGTTAGTTTGTTAATTATTTATGTTTTAAGTGTTTTATGGGTTAGTACAAGTCTTTGAGCTTAAATATTATATTTTTGAGGTACCTTGATGTGTTCGCTAGTGGTTCAGGGTCAACATCTCGAAGACATTCAAGCCAAAACAACAGCCCATGATCGTGGCATGTCAGGCCACGATCGTGACAGAAGCACTGGAGTTAGCCCACAATAGTGGCCTAAATGCTACGATCGTGACAAAAGAGCAAGCAACAGAGGCTCGGATGTGGCCCACAATTATGGCCTGCAGGGCCACGATCGTGGCTTGCGTTGGGCAGACATGTAGATACTTAAAAATGCCAAGTTTTAAGGGATTTCAGACCTTTTGGACACTAGAAAAATTGGAGCTTTTGCATCAGTCACCTTGGGAAACTTAGAGAGAAATCATTGAGAGATAGAGGAAGAGAAGGAAGAGAGAATAAGAGAAGAAATTGACTCAAAGTACTTCCCGGATCAGGAGTTTCCCGATGTCGCTGCCTCCCATCATCCATTTAGATTGTATTTCTTATTTAATTTTAGTTTTATTATTGTATACAATTGGATTGAATAGTTGATGATAGGATCTAAAATGTTAAGGATGTTCTAAACTCACCTTCAGAATTTTATTCTTGAATTAATGAAAATCTGATTATTTATGTGTTTATAATATTTGTTGTGCTTTGATTATATGATTGCATAATTCAATAATAAACTAAGAGAGTGAATTGAATGAAAAATGATTAAATTAGACTAACGAGAGTTAGGTGATTTAATAGAACAAGAATTGAATCAGATTGGGAAATTGTGCGAAGAGAGATCTTGCATAAGGTTTCGATAGTTTATTAGAGAACTTCAAAAGTGATTAGGGTTTTGGATAGGTTGTGAATTGAGAAATTGCAACTTCCATAATCTGATTAGGGTTTATGATTTAGGGTTAATGGTTATAAATCGAGAGAGAGTAATTAACCTTAGAATAGTCTAGAACCAACAATCCAATAATTCATAATCAGTTAGGTTAGTATTAAGGATAGGTCAAATTCCTTTTCTCTCAATTGGTAATTTCTTTCGGTTGATTCTTGGGTGTGCTACGATTGCTTAATAATTAATATATTCATATTTGATTCTTAATTTCATTGATTGAATTAAATTCTCATTTTTAGTTTTGTTGAATCTTAGATTTTTGTTATTGTTTCTAGCCTTAGATTTTAGGATTAAATTAACTCCCTCCTCGTGGGATTGACACCTTTGGTACTGCACTAACGAACCGTGCTCTTGCAGATTATTAAAGGTTAATAATTAAAACTAACACACAATCAGTTTATGACAAAAAATATACAAATATTGCAATTAATCACAACACCCAACTAATAAAACAAAAAAATGACTATATTAACATTAAATCAAGGAAATCCCGAAGGAAGAGTTAGAACATCATCAACAAGCCGAAATCCATCATCATACAATACATTTCAATCTTATACATTAAATGAATGAAAATCAAAATGGAAAGGAGAAAGAACTTGGATCAGATAATCCAAGAAGGCAGCAGCGTCGAGAGACCCACTTATCCAGGAAGGCAGCGGCATCGGAAGACCCACTTCTTCTCCTCTTCTTCCTCTTCCTCTTCTCTCTTCTTTTTCTCTCCTTTAGGGTTTTCCAAAAGTGGCAAAGGTGAAGCTCTCTTTTAGGGTTGCATTATGTTACTTTTTACTCTTTTCCTATTAGGGCAATATAGGGCTTTTTTCGGGTCCAAAAAGTCCCTCGAAAACTTAAAACCGGAAGTAGCCCCACGTCTATCCGCGCGCAGGCCACGATCGTGGTGAAGATTTTGGCCTTCTGTTGGCACCTTCATCATCCTTCTATCACAATTGTGGCCTATTGGCCATGATCGTGGCCCTGGGTTAGCTCTCGGATTTTCTCCAAATTTGCTCCGTTATCCACTCTTTGCCCTAAAACACTAGCAAACACATCAAGGCACCTCAAAATTACAAAAATTGAAGCTCAAAAGAATGCTCTAACCCCTAAACACAAATATCTACTAACTACACAATTATAACCTAACACGCAATAAACAATCAAATTAACAACTAAATACAAAGTAAACTACCCATAAAAACACGATGCAATCTCCAACTATCAATATACCCACACTTAAATGTTTACTTGTTCTCAAGCAAACAAAACAAAAAACAAAGCAAAACAAGCTAAGCAAAACAAGTAAACACAACACACACACAAATGCAATAATGAGGTAATGGCATCAAACTTCACAAAACGAATTTAACTCTAAACATAATCCTTTAGGTTGTTCTAACTTATTAACTTGTAAAATCCACATCTAAGTACTCTGAACTAAATATACATATTAATCAAAACCTAGATGTCAAGTTTACTCACCCCTATCATTTGTACATACACATTGATAATTATTGAGTCAATCAAACTTATAACTATTACTAAGTAAGTTTTCATGAAAAGTCAAGCTACTCACAAGTTTGGTAGGTTTTTATTTGACAAACATTCTTTTTGTTACTTTTTATGGACATGAACCTAGTATTTTTACGCAAAAGGCAAACATTTGTGATAAATTCGATCCTGTTACTCAACTAGGTCATGTTTTTATTAAATAGCTTGGTTGGAATGTCATCATAGCCTTTTGACACTAAGGTACACATTTGTGATGCGTGTCGATCCAGTTACTCAGCTACATCACATTCTCAACAGGCTACTAGCTCTATTCATAGCCCGAAGGCTAGCATAATAGTTATTTAATTAAAATTTATACTTTTTTATAAAGAAAAACACATTTTTTACAAATTACCTACTTATTGTTTTTACTAGTCATTCTCATGAAAATATACTTGCAATGCTACTTATTCGATTGGCATAAAATTATAAATGAATGTGACAAATTCCTAAGGTAAATAAACTAACACCGCATCTTAATTAAACTGCATATTTAGCTAAAGTAACCCAGGTCACTAATTTGCAAGCTAATAAATCTTCGTAACCTAAAAGACTATGTCCAAAGCTAAATCTATCCCATTAAGTCTTAGCCATTGATATATTCAGATAATTCACATCATGCACCTTAAACAAACTATCATACAATATGTAAAATTCACACTCAAGGAAAAAACACATAACCCTCCCCACACTTGAACAATACATTATCCTCAATGTGAGAAGGGTACACAAATACACCAGGGTGGGAATAAACATAAAGTAACATGAAACATAAAGATAGAATTTAAAAGAGAAAGGCTTAGAACATAAAACCGTCAAGGTAATGGAGGTGGTGCTAATGAAGAATGTTACTTATGCTTGACTCTCGAGATTGCTACCCTATCTTATAATTAGTTCAAAAAGAATAGTCCAACCCATTCTAACTCATTGATACTTATTTATGGAAACAAAACAACTTTAATTGAATATAATTTAAATCTAACTACTAAACATGCTAAGTTATGGTCATTAGTTTGAGCTGATAACCTTGGAACTTGTTCAATTCCCCGAAGGAAAGAGATTACTTCTTTTTCCTTCGAGATCTCTCTGTCGAGATACATTTTGCATCGATGCCCATTAACCTTAAAGGTTTCCTTGTTTTCATTTTCTAGTTTGAGGGCTCCATGATCAAAAACTTGGATAACCGTAAAAGGTCCACTCCGTCATGATTTTAACTTCCCTAGAAATAGCCCCAATCTCGAATTGTATAGCAACACTGCATCTCCTATCTTAAATTCTTTCTGCTTAAGATGAGAGTAGTGCCACTTCTTCACCTTTTCCTTGTAAAGTTTGGCATTTTCATTTATGTTGTAAAGAAACTCCTCAAGTTCATCCAATTGTAGAAGTTGTTTTCTGCTCGCTTGCTTCGAATCAAAATTTAATGCTCTTATCGCCCAATATGCTCTATGTTCTAGCTTAACTGGTAAATGACAAGCCTTTCTGTATACAAGCCTATAGGGAGTTATTCTGATCAGTTTCTTAAAATCAATCCTATAAGCCCATAAGGCATCATTTAGATTTAACGCCCAATCCTTCCTAAAGCCGTTCACCCTCTTTTCCAAAATTTGTTTCAGTTCCCGATTAACAACTTCCACTTGGCCACTAGTCTGCAGGTGATAAGGAGTGGCAACGCGATGGTGGACTTCGTATCTTTTCAGGAGAGCATCAAAAGATCTATTACAGAAATGTGTGCCCCTATCGCTTATTATAGTCGTTGGCACTCCAAACTAATTAAATAATCATTTGATAAATTTTTACACAACCTTTCCATCATCGATTGGAGATGCCACAGCTTAAGCCCAATGTGATACATAATCCACCCCTACTAGAATGTACATGTTCCCACAGAGGATGGAAACGAACCCATAAAGTCAATTCCCCATACGTCGAAGACTTCAGCTTCCAAAATGTTAGATAAAGGCATTTCATCTCTTTTGGAGATGTTGCCTACTCTTTGACAATGATCACATTGTGCCACAAAAGCTTGAGCGTCCTTAAATAAATGTGGGCAATAAAATTCACATTCGAGTACTCGAGCTGTTATTTTATTGCTCCATAATGGCCAGTGTATTGAGCTTCATGACACTGTGTTAATATATCCAACATTTCGTCGTCTGGCATGCATCGTCTTCCTAACCCATCAGCACATGTTCGATACAAGATTGGTTCATCCTAGAGATATCGGTTACACTCATGTAAGAATTTCTTCCTCTGTTGATAAGAGAGATTAGAAGGAAGCTTACCACTGGTAGTATAGTTTACGATATCGGCAAACCATGGTGTAGCCAGACTGTCAAGTAACACCAAAGTTTCATCATGGAATTTCTTATTAATATCTTCAGTTTGTTCGTATTCTCCTCCTTTCAGACGTGATAAGTGGTCTATAATAATATTTTCCGCTCGTTTTTTATCTCGCACTTCTATATCAAATTCCTGTAAGAGTAACACCCATCGAATAAGCCTCGGTTTCGCATCCTTCTTGTTAAAAAGATATTTTAAAGCTGAGTGATCTGTGAATACGATTACATTTGACCCCAAGAGGTATGATCAAAACTTATCATATATGTACACCACTACAAGTAATTCCTTTTCTATGGTGGTGTAATTAAGTTGAGGTCCCATAAGGGTCTTGCTTGCATAGTAGATCACATGCAACCGTTTATCTTTCCATTGGCCTAGTACATAACCTATAGTTTGGTTGCTTGCATTGCATATGACCTCAAATGGGAGTGTCCAATCAGGTGGCGTTAAAAATGGTGTGGATGTCAGTGTCCCCTTTAGTTTATTGAATGCAGATACACACTCTTCGTCAAATGGAAAGGGCACATCCTTGACTAATAAGTTTATCAAAGGTCCTACAATTTGCGAGAAATCTTTAATAAATCACAGTAAAATTGTTAGCCCCGAATTTTTTTTTATAATTAAGCATGATTAGATTAATTAAGTAAATTATGTTAGCATTAATTAAGTGGACTTTTAATTAAATATAGTAGCATTAATGAAGTTAGTTGGCATGAATTAATAAGTTAGTTGAGATTAAATGTGTTAGGTAAGTTTGGATTTGAGAAAATAGAAGACAAGTGGGCTTGAGACTTAAATGAAAGTAAATGGGCTTTAGTGTAGTAGGAGAAAGAAGAAGGAAATAAGAAGAAATGTAAATGGACTTGGGCTTTGGGCTTGGCCTTAAATGATTAAATGAGTATAAAAGGAGGATGAATAAGTGAGTTAGTGGGAGGAGAAGAGAAGTTGCCGAAATTGAGAGAGAAGAAAAGGTGAGAGTGGTCGGTTGAGAGGGGAGAAGAGAAGAAAGAAAAGAGCTTGGCTAGGGTTTGTGATTTCCAAGAGATTAAGGAGGATTTGGAAGAAAGTCCAAGAGTTAAAAGTGTGGAGGAAGGCTTGAGCTTCACTTTGAACCAAGAAACCACTTAGTTGGTTGAAGATTTAAGGTAAGCT
>JAOTBA010000005.1:21883138-21901735 GCA_025629845.1 Erythroxylum squamatum
GACTTCCTGTCCGTTTAACGGACAGCCTCGGGAGAAACAGTACACTTTTTGCACCTCGTGTCCGTCAAACGGACACACCTGTCCGTTTAACGGACAGGCTCTGGTGAAATAGTGCCAAAGTCCAGTGACTGTCCGTTAAGCGGACACGCATGTCCGTCTAACAGACACGCTTGATAGAAGGGTTTACAATTTCGTCTCATGTCCGTTTAACGGACACACATGTCCGTTTAACGGACATATATTGGAAAGTGATTATTGAGTTATTCGAAGAACCGATTTGTGGTTTGATGATCTACGTTGGAGTCAACTTATGACCCTAAGGGTTTAGTTAATGTATGCCCACCATAATATGAATAAGCAGCAGGTGCCAAGACTAGGGTTTCAACCGGTTCAGAGTTTCGGGAATGGGCCTCCATAGGGCTCCTATCTCGGGACTTCCGGGCTCCGGAACGGGGTCTGACATCTGTGGTATCAGAGAAAGAGAAGTTAATAAGGAAATTTAGTAGAAGGTTGAGGGTCACGAAGCAAGTAGTTGGGTTCCGGAAACGGGATCCGACATGAGTATCCGCTTAACGGACAGACAGTGAACTTTGACACTATTTCACCCGAGCCTGTCCATTTAACGGATAGGGGTGTCTGTTAAACGGACACAAGGTGCAAAATGGGTACTGTTTCACCCGAGCCTGTCCGTTAAACGGACAGGGGTGTCCGTTAAACGGACATGAAGCAACAACTGGGCACTATTCCTCCCGAATCTGTCCGTTAAACGGACTGACATGTCCGTCCAGCGGACATGAATCGGATGAAGTGTCCGTTAAACGGACATGCGTGTCCGTTTAACGGACATGGGAATTTTACAGAATTCCCATGCCTCCTCAAAACCTGACCAACTTCTAAACACTTTAATACTTCAAATTTTCCTGGTTTACCAATCTTTACTATTTCTACACTACACACTCAAGTTGAACACCAAGTTCAACTTATCAATTCTCAAGCTTTAACTCACTTGATTCATTTTAAACCTATACACACTCCAAGCAATTAAGCTAACCTTAGCAACTCTTCCATTTCTATCACACATGATTTCTCAATCTCAACCTCACATTTTCCAATCTAGGCTCAACACACTATAGTTCGTTTACATTCATCACACACTCCTACCCATATGCATTTCAAAAATCATATCATGCAATCTTAAGGAAATTCATAATTAATCATAATTCAATGTTTCTCATTGAAATCAAAATCAAGGTTTTTACAATGCTTTAAAGGGCATTTTAAGGCTCTTTACATTATGAGCCAAAATACATATTACAAACAACCGACTTTCTTAAAATGCTACCTAAAGCATCGTTTACAAAATAACTTGATAAAGACAACAAAACACATTTCTTGGAGTATTGCCTTCAACTCAGTCCTCAGGATCCTGCTCCTCACCTGGAGATGGGAGGGGGTGAGCTTACGCCCGTGGGTAACACATTTATATTTATGGGAATAAGTAATACATTTATTTCATCCATGCTTTTGACAATTTCTCACAACGATCACATACCATGCATTTTGCAACTTTATTAATCTAAACATTCACATCATCAATCATGCATTTTTCACAATTTTCATATTCAATTATTCATCAATCTTGCAAATACATGTCAAAAACATAAAACACAACAATTGGCTCGGTAAGTCCATAATCATGGCACTACATAGTCTCATTAGATGATCTTATGTAGGCAAATCTTGAGGAGTCCAAAATGGATCATCCTAGCCACAATCGGGCAGGCGGGCGAAGCCTTTTCATGGTCGACGTGCACGTGACTTTTCTTGGGGACAATACCTTACCCACATAATCATGAAATTCATACATAAAACTGGATTTTCTTATCCAATTTACTGATTCTTAAAAACTGATTTTTTTTCCGTGCATAATTCATATCTTGCATCATGTACATTTAAACCAATTCAACCTTCATCAAACAATTCACATTCAATATCATCATGCTTACATAACTCATAATTTATAACTATCTAAAAACAACACAACAAGCATTTAAACCAACCATTAATACTCACTTCACAAATAGTTGACAATCATTAATGTCATTAATTAATTTGCATTAATTACTTATAAACATAAAGATAAATATGTAACCCACCTTATATCTTGATAATTCTTGGTTTTCTTGCCTAGGAGTGTTCCTCCTCTTGTCCTTCTCTTCCTTCTTGCTCCACTTCATTAAAAGCCAAGAACCCAAATCACTTAACTTCAATATAACTTCAATACAAAACCCACATAACATCTTACATGAAATTAACCCTAGATTCACTAAACCCATTCCATTTCTAATCTTTCTCAACCATAACCCAACAAAGACTTAAACATCAACATAAGACTTACCTTGGATTCCTTAACCAACCAAAGAGTTTCTTGCACCAAAATGTAGCTTAGAACATTCTCCACCCTTTTTCCTCTTGAGCTTTCTTCATCTAACCTCTTGAAGCACTTGAAAAATCCAACCCTAGCCAAACTCTTTCTCTTCTTCTCTTCTCCCTTTTCACGACACCTCTCCCTCTCTTTCCCTCTAATTTTCGTTACTTCTCTTCTTCTCCTTAGCCAACTCACTTATTCTTCTTCTTTTATACTCTTCCTAACATAACTTAAGCCCATTGGCCCAAGCCCATCTCATTCCTTTCTTCTTTTCTTATTTCCTCCTTAACTACTCAAGTCCAATAACTTCTTATTCTACTCTTCTTTTCATTTTGGCCCAAGGCCCATCTAACACATTAAATTCATCTAACACATTTATTCCATTCACTTACTACCTAACTTATTAATGCTATCTTTTTAATTCATGCTATCTACTCATTTAATGCTATTTTTAATTCATTTAATTTATGCTATCTTCCTCATTAATGTCATAAGCTCATTAATTCACTTACTTCCTAACATAATTAAAGCCAATTTGATTTATGCTAACTCAACCTAATCAATCAATCTAATCATGCTTGATTAATCGCAATTAATCACAAAAAATTTTTTTTTTGGGGGCTAACAGATATTCTTGAACAAAGTATGTTGGTCACATAACTTATCAAGAGAAGCTAGAGCAAGCTGGTAGATTTCTCCAAGTGATATTGTTGACATATCACGTTGTAGAGAAACTATGATCCTTTGTAGTTCTGGTTGCAGTTGATCTGGAAAGGATGAGATAAAAGTATATCGCAAATTAACACCATTCCATCCATTCAAGAGATAATACATTTCCGTCATTCATTGGTAATGCTTCTGGATATCACGCTTGTCAAGTGAACAACATTTCATTACAAAGTATTCTTAACGGATCTGCTTATCAATAAGCTGAAAGTCACTAATAAATTCTTTATGGATTAAACCAAGAAGTGCTCCTGCTATAGTGACTTGAATGTACTGAAGTCTTTGGTATTCAAATATACTTTACCATCATTCTCGCAAAGTACCGGTGAAATGAGATGTGAATTCAGGCAAAATATCTAGCAAAGGATGATTAGATCTGGTCATTTGAAGATCAATCCATACACCGAATTCATGTATTCTTTCTCTCCATTTCTTTAGAGGTAGATCATCAAACGTAAACCAACGTCCTGAAATAAGCTTGGTTGTAGCCTATGCAGCTGGCTGAGCTGGTGTTGCTTATAGTGTTGGTTCAGGTCTGATAGGTTCAGTACTCGTGGATTCTACTTCACTAATTTCAGGTTCAACTTTAGTAGATTGAGGCGTCGTCATCAGAACATTGGATAACTTTGATAGGCCAGCTAGTTGGGTTGAAGAATCAGTAGATGGTTCAGAGATCTGTTCAGATGATGATTCAGATGGTGTTGCAGAAACTTTAGATGTTGTAACAGAGGTTTCAGAACAAATTTTTGTATTTTCTAGTTGAAAAGTGAATTCTTTTACAAGAGATTTAGTGGTAAGAGTTGCAAGGAACTCTGTCATTGGTGCTTTGTCCTTCCCATGAGATGAGGTGGAAGGTTGAACTTTTTGTGGAGATGTTGGAGGTGTATGAATCTGTAAAGGTTTCCTCTACTGATTGATTGGTTCAAATGGCATATAAGAAGATGATGGCTCTTTTCTCAAGAACTCTGTTAGGTTTTAGCTTTGACTTTGACCTTCTAGGTTTTTCTGGAGTTGTGTGAGGATGAATATACTGTCTAATCAAAGGATAATTGAACTTGAATACCTTTGAATAGTCAGCTTCTTCTGAATACTTTTGATACATAGGAGATGGGTATATTGGCTGATATTTGGGAATAATGAAGATGATGAGCCATAGACTGTCTTTGACTGTGCAGAATGCATATCAGCTTCCATTTGTTGCACAATTCCTTGTATTTTTTGTATCTCGCGAACTTTAACGTCAAAGTCAGGCCCCATATAATGGGTAAAGATGTAGAATTTGAGTTCAGCATCAACGCGTTGAATCTGAGCTTTGTACGACTGATATATCTGTTGAATCTGCTTAAAGATTGCATCAACTTTGTGATGAGTAGCAATATTTTTGTAGACTAATTCCATCTAGCTTAGAATCAATTCTTCTTAGATCTTTATTCTGTGCTACTACGTTTGATGTTTGCTAGTTGAGTATTTCGCCATAAGGATTAGATACGAGTGTGCCTTATGAGGTGATTCCTGTGGCTCGAATATAAGGGTTATAGACAGCTCTCGTTAATTCATCAGTACTCCTGGTTAATAAAGGAAAGTCTTCCTTGTATGGCTTTACCATCATACAGTGTACAAGAGTAGGATTCATAACAAGAATTACTGGCTTTGTTTGTCAAGTAGATGACATTAGCATTTCTCGAAGAGATCTAGGTTTGGATCTTTCGATTTGTAGACATATAAGAGTGCTGGAATCATCTGGATCTGGATCATCTCTGTGTGGATGATAATGTAGAGAAGGCATACAACGAGGTTTTTGCTTTTGCTTCTTCCTTCTCCTTCTTGCATATCTTTCATCATCATCATCATTATCTGACTCAGGATTGAGACAGACTTCACAGTCGGGTTCGTACATGGATTGGTTGACATCCCATACAAAATATCCACAATGATGACTGACATATATTGGATCTCTGTTGGATTTGAAGTAATGAATAAGAGGACCTGATTTACCTTTCATATATGAAAATACGAGCTGGATCATAAGGATTGCCCAAGATGTTGAAGATCTAGATGGATCTTTAATGGGCCATGCATAGATGAACTTAACAGTTCCATCTCTCAATGTCTTCAGAATCGGAGGAGTTGTCGTATGAAAAGAGTGTTGATGATGCGTAGAACACCTTCTGGTAGTTGGTGATCCATTCAGTAGGCATCAACTTTTCAAGCTCCTGTGCTAGTAGTTGCTTCGGGATCTGAATGATAGTAGTCTGATCATTGGAATGATCAGCGACCATGTATGGAGCATCCGAAGTGGAATTCGGGAAGTTAAGGTCCAAAGAATAATTATGTAGACGATTGATCATCTGGCGATGTAAAGTAGCCATGATGGCTATAGGATCTTGATCTGCTCCAATGATCTGGATCTGAACTTGCAAACGTTCAGATAAGGTAGGATCATCCAACCTGATGTTGAAATCAGGTGCTATGGTCAAAGATGACACTTCCGTTGTTGAGCGTTGTCAACAGAGTACCAATAAAAGCATTTTGTTACGTTGTGTAGGCAGTGTCTAGAAGAGATATCCTGGCTATAGCAGGTATTCCCTTTCTTCCATAAAGTGCAAGAACAAGGCGTATAGCTCGAACATGAAGATGTGTATGATTTTGCTCTCTCCATAAAGAAATGAATTCTTTAGGAATTTCAAGCTTCACGTATTATTCTGCAGTGGTAGATCTAAGACCACACTGTTCCAATCTGGAACTCTGGATGATTTCTTTCACATGAGGTCTAGAAGTAGACTAGATAGTACGGATACTTCTCGTCCAAGAACGATCATGAGAATATATACTGTACGAACTCAACAAAGGTAAAGAAGACTAAGAAACACGATTTTCTACAGGTACATGGGTAATTTCCACAAGGTTTTCAATACGATTAGATAACACACGCTTTACACTAGAAGGTAAAGAAAACATAAACAAAGTAGAAGACAAATGAGCAGGGTCGGTGGATAGTGTTTCCATGTTTTTGTATAGTGTTTCCAATTGGCTCAATGGTAAGAGGCGTGTTCTTAAAGAACAACAAAACCTTGAGGTCCTGGGTTCGAGCCGTGGCTCCCCAGAGTGCCAAAGAGGACAATACCTGGTGTGCTGGTGGTGGAGGCCGGGCTCCACGAGTTTGGGCCTTGGGCCCAACATTTTTCTTGGCTACTATGGCTAGTAAACAAAATCTTGCACCTCTAAATCACGTTAATTGGCAAAAGATTCCTAAAGAACCTATTTAGGAGTTGGTTAATATAAGAAACCATTATTTTAATGCTCCTTTTAATTATGATTTATAAAATTTAAATGAGTATTTATTACATTGCAGAAAAGATGTATTCTATCATTAGAAGGTAAAGAATGGACTTTGAAAACTATTAGAGATGCATGGAGAAGTTACAAGTGTAGAGTGAAGCAAAAGCATTTCAAACAGTATACGAAAGATGTAAAAAGAATGGCCAATCATCCCAACTACATTAGGAAAGAAGTCTTTGAGGATCTCATTTCTTATTAGAAGCACCTAAATGTGAAGGTATGATAATTATTATTACTTTTTACAAATTAGTTACATGATATTTAACTAATCTAATACTTTAATGTATAGCAAATTGCTAAAACAAATATTCAAAATAGCAAACAACAAACTAAAATGTAGATAGCTAGTCCTAAGAGCTTTGTAAGTATTTATGTTAAATTGCTAAGTTCTTCAATGAGTTATAATCTATTAAGAAACTTCTTTAATTTTCTAAATTATAATTAACAATTGTTTCCATGGATTATAAAATGAAAGAGTAGATAAAACTCCACTCTTTATTGTTGAAAAGTATCTGGTAACTTATAAAAGAAAGCCTAGCAAAGTGTACAAGCAATCTACTGAAGCTACAAGGGAGAAAATCATGAGTAATGTTGTTTTTGCAATAATTTTCTATATTGTTGCTACTTTTTTTTAGATGCCCAAATTTATTGCTTATTTCATGTGTTTCTAGTTCCATTGTATTTGTTTTTTTTATATTGTTGAATTGTTCTTCTTGTCAAAATGAGTTATTTCTAGTACATCTGGAATTATAGTAGGTTTTTGCAATCATATATGGTGCTTGCATTCATTATTGTGACTGCAAATTTTCTTTTATAGACTTGCGTTAAAGAAGTGAAAAAGGAAAATGATAGTGAAAAGCTTGATGTAGTTGTAGCTAATTGGGAAGTGATAAGACCTGGACATAATAAACTTTCTTGAAGGGGTGTGAAATCATCTAGCATGAAAGATAATAATATGGTGAGTGAAGCCTTGTACAAAGATCCTAATGAGTATTTACAATCCATAAAGAATGCATTAGAAGAAGAGATGAACCAAAAAGTAGAAGTTCAAAAGGAGAGAATGAGAAAGGAATTAGAAGAAGAGAAAGTTAAAAGCTTGGAAACGAAAAGGCAACTAGAATAAGATAAAGTCGATAGAGAAGAAATGATTAAACAAATGTTCTCCCTCATTCAATCTCAGCTTGGGCAGGCTAACACCACTAGCATAGACATGCTTTGTAAAATTGATTACACCTAGTCAATCAAGAAATAAATCTTCTATTCCTCCAAACTATACATATCAACATGAAGAATATCAGGTAACAAATTTCCTCAATTGACTATTTTTGTACGTCATCTTGTTATCTTTTTGTTGAGATTAACTACTTATATTCATGCTTTCTGAATTTGTTCATAAAAAGAACCAAGTCATTATGTTTCTAGTTTTTGGAGATTTTTTTTTAAATTAAGGTCACAATAAAGTAGTTAGTATTTCATTTTTTAGATATATAGACCTGTTTGTGAGCATTGTACTTTTACAATTCTAATCTACTTCTTATTTCTTTCCTTTTTTTTTGGTAAGGTGGTGATGATTAGGAGTAGATAAAGAGGTAATTAGTGAATAATTTTGAAGTGCCCATATGTATTGGTGTTTGTAGGGTATTTAGATTAATTCACTTATAGTCCATATGAAATGGAGGATGATAATGTAGGTAGATATGTTAGCTAGTGATTTTTTCTTTTGTATTTTGAGTATGTTAAAAGTTGAATTTTACAAGTCCTTATGGACTGTATATCATATATAAACAAAAAAATTTGTCGTTTACATTTGAAAGTACGTACGCAATTAAGACGTACATTAATATCTATATGTTGCTTTTAATTTATATATGAATGTTGCCTACATAATGACAAGAGTTTGCTTTTACGTTAATATAGATAATGAAAAAATCACTTGGTTGTCTTATAAAGATGTGTTGTAATATCTATTTAACATTGCTGATATAGTTTAAAACTAATATATTGCCTTTGTCAAAACTTAAAGTAACATTTTTTTATTTTTTTGCCTAATCAAAAATTTTTATTACATTATACTTATAGCAATGTCATTTTATTTAACAGTATAAATTATGTTGCCTTAATAAAAGGGCAATGATAATTGTACCTATAGTTACACTTTTGACTGTTGCCTAAAGCATTTTTTGCCTTAGTGCTTTTCTATGGATACCGTTAAAGACTGAATATTTGTGTGGCTACAGTGGTTAACATAGACCAATTTCAAAAATTATTTGTGAGATACGACAATAAAAGAATCAAATTTCAAAATAAGGTATGAATTAACATTCATATTTTATTATGATTTATGTGTTAATCATTTTATAGAATTAAAGTTATATTGTTTTCGGAAAATCAAAATACAAAAAAGTTTCGTAATTATTTCACTGAGGTCTAGATCATATTCCAATTTTCCAACAATACGAACAACAAAAGGTTTTTCTTATATCTGAGATATAGTACCATTACAAAACAAAGTAAACGCATTTGAAAGCTTACTATTATCCACAGAAGGTGCATGAAAAGGGTAATCAAACCACAAGCCATTATCCCCATCAACTTCCCATATGTGGTACTAAGTCTAGGGCAAATGCTAATCTTTTGGTATGGACCAATGGATGGTTGAGGAAAGTTTGAATGAAAGAGATGCACTGTGAACAACCAAAAGGATATTCATGGTCCACAATTTGTCCAAGTCTTTTTAGTTCGTAGTCATCTTTAAGATATAGTGACAATTTGTCCAACTGTTTTGGTTCATAGTCAATCTCTAGGATTCGACTCTAGAACTATAAGCTTATGCAATGCGGTCCCCTTTTGCCTTGAATAGTCCTTTTTCATACGTGCTATGCAATTTACAAGCATACCCCAAGCTTCCATACATGCATGCAAGTAAATCATATTACATCAACAAAGATTCCATACTTACATGCAAAACTTGAATTTCAATGTTAGACTGCTTTTTCAATATTCTAGACTTGCTATTACAATGATAGTAACTCATTTATCCTTCAATTCCAAAAATGATAGATTGGCATTAATTCTTGTCAACCATTATAATTGGTCTCCTAAATGTAGAAACGCAAAAATTATAAGAGAATCAATGGTTTTGAGATAGATTATCTGTAAGGGACTAAACGAAGAATTAGAATTCAAATTTCGCACAAATACAGCAGTCAAATAAAACTTTCACGTCACGATAGTTCATTACAATCTACTGAACTACATTCAAGTCCATCTGTGGTAAGAGTTCCAAGTCATGCAATGTGTTCCTACATCCAAGTAAATGTCTCTTCACCTTAACTGTATAATTGTATTGAAAGCTAGCCATTACTAGAAGAGAGGAAGTGGCATTGCACTTGACATTGGCAAAAGATAAGCTATTGTAATACCTTCAAATCTAAGAAGCACGGACACCGTAAAATAGAGCTGTGTCCGTGTGTCGGACACCCACGTGTCTGTGTCGGACACAGACACCTATGAAAAGTGCATATATATGTTTCATGTTTTTTTAGAAGGGTTTATAAAGTATAAAATATGTATGAACTATCAAGATATTGGAAGTCTTGAAACACGTCTATCAATATATACATATTATGAATCTGAATTTTTTCTTAATTCTAATCAATATATATGCCGTGTCCGTGTCTACCAAATTTTAGAAATTGATGTGTCCCTGTGTCCGTATCGTGTCGCGTGTTCGTGTGTCCGTGTCCGTGTCTGTGCTTCTTAGCTTCAAAGTCACTCTTCTGCAGCTAAATTAATTCATGCGAAACATTTTCACTTTTGGCCTTTCCTTTTAAGTTCTCTGAGGAAAAAAAATATCATAATAGTCTGAAACTAAAATATTTTTGTGGTTGTTTAGTAAATTCCCAAGGAACAAAGAAGAAAATAAAAATGGAAGAATATCTACTTGCAACATTTGAGGCTAAAGCTGCAAATTTATTCAAAACCGTAGCATAAATTAATTAATCAGTACGGTAGATAACGAAGCATCTGAAAACGATATTCCAGTTTAGATATTCTCTTAGAATGGGGACCAAATTGTCTGTTCCTTTTCCCAGTTTCAACACTGTTCCAAGAACCTCCTCCACAAACTTTGCAATAAATAAATGGGTTTTGTGGATGATATTGTTTGGCACTGATTTGGAACTGGCAAGCGGCACAGATGATTTCCTTCCCATAGAATTAATGTGACTCTATGAATGGATAAAGCCAAACCCATCCAAGATATGCTAAAATAAACGAGTAGCTAAAAGTGGGTCCTGATTTGACAAATTCATTCCCATCAGGGTCAAGTGAAATGAAATTAGTTCTCAGAAAATTTAGGAAAACAGAAAAGTCTCAAATGTTAAGACAAATTACATTGTTTAGAGTGGGCATTCTACTGGAGAAGGAAGTCGGAAGAAATGGCTGGATATGAACAGGTTAGGAAGTCTAGAGTTGTCAAAATTGACTCCGAAGAAACATGGGATTTCTTTATGACTAAAGCCACTAAAGCAGGCTGCCCTGTAAGTCTTCTCTCCTTGTAGCTAAGATATGCATAGCTCCACTTAACAATTTCCATGTTCTATGTTCAGTTTCGTACACTTTAAGACATTCTGTTCAAATTTTCTATAAGGTATATGAGCTTCTATGGCATGTTGGTTTAATTTAGTAAGCTTTCTTTCTTGGTATGTAGGTTGTTATACACTTCACAGCTTCTTGGTGCATGCCTTCGGTAGCCATGAATACGCTCTTTGAGGAACTGGCACATAGCTATAAAAATATTCTTTTCCTCTCCGTGGATGTGGATGAGGTTCAGGTACGATTTGTTGAAAGCCATTGGCTTCCTTTTTTTTTTTTGAAGAAACTCGATCTGACCGGTATTGACTTCCTGTCTGGAAGTACTGTAAAATCTCCATTACATAATCTGACCTATATATTAATTCTCGTTCGATTGCAACTCCCGTTCTGTTTTACTCCGTTCATTATTATATTGTATGCTTCCAAAGTAACGCAAGTGTTATTCCCAACCCTGTGGTATAATTTGTAGGAGGTGGCTAGCAAGATGAACGTGAAGGCCATGCCAACTTTTGTGTTCATGAGGGAAGAAGCTCAGGTTGATAAACTTGTGGGTGCTAACCCTGAAGAGGTCAAGAAGAGGATCAATGGCTTTATTTAATTTTCTAGTTCATTAGTAACAATTAGCTCTAGTAGGCGTGTATATACATGTGTGTGTGTATAAATGGTGTGGCTTTATAAACACATCATATTCGAAGTCAATTCGAGGTTAATTGTAAGTTCAGTGGCCGCTATGATCGATGTGCTTCTCAGTCAAAGTCTGGAATTTGTGTCTAATCATTAAATCAAAGTACTATATTCAAGAATTTTTGCTACTTGAACTGGAAAAGATCTGGAGCTCTTGGAAAACTTTGATTTATGAAAATCTCTTCTTTTCTTTTTTATTTTATTTTTCTCATTTCTTTGCATGTTTCTGCCGACAAGGTAGAGAGCTATATGATGCACAGATTGACGTGTTTTTGAAGACAATCAAGGTTCATCCAAATTAGAGATTTTCCTAATGTAACCATTTTTCAAATGATAGACGCATTTTATTCTATCTATTTGAGAATCAGAATTTTCAAACGGTTTTATTGCTCTTATAAGAAAAGAAATATTTAGGGAACCATTTCGATAGTTTTTTATATTTTAACGTGCTGATTCAGGAGTAAAAAAAATATTTTAACACCTTAATATAAATTAGAATAAATGTCAAGACAATTGATCCAAGTTAAGATATCTTAACATAAATAATAGTGTTGACTAAGAAAATTATAATTAAAATGTGTGACATATAAATAAGGGGAAAATTTTAAAGGTAATAGATATAAACCTCCTTTACAATTTACGTTGGATTTCACTAGTTCGATTTAAGTTAATGAGTTAGGTTAAATCATCATATAAATAATATTTGATTAGTACTATTATTACTTTGCTAATTTTTTTAACCTCCTTCCTCTTATCTAGTCTGCCTCTTTTCTTTTCTTCAATGTGTTATTCTCCCCTCCCCCCTCTTCCCTCTCTGTAGCATTCTCTTCAAGTCGTTATTATTGCTCTCTAATCAAATCTTTGTCCCTCAATCTGCTTTTCCATCTTGATCCATTACGTGGCACTATTTGACCATAGGCATTACTTTTCTTACCCTTTTTTTGTTTTTTCTATTACAGGAACAATATTTCAATTTTCAACCAACTCCTCTATTTTTCTTCTTTCTCAACATGACTTCTAAGGCCCAATTTGATCATAATTAGGAACCCTTAGCCTTTCCCCCTCTTCCTTCTAGCTCGAAACTTTATTCTTCGACTATAGTAACTCTAAACCCTCCTCCTTTTACTATCTCATAATTACTTTCCTTAGCCCTTCCATCATGCTTTTTCCTTTACATGGACAAAACTCTTTTCAAATTATTAACTCTTCCTCTAAAGCTCAATTGCCTCTATCCTAGATGTTGGAGGAATTGAGTCTTTGAAAGCTAAACTTACTTAGCATTAAGTAGTTAGGAAATCCTCACAAATTGACAAGCTAAATTTCATCCCTCCTTCCCCAAATGGAATCACATAGTGTCTCCTCCTATGGAAGTCCTAAAGGTAGGTGCTTCTAAATAGTCATGTTTCTTAGTTGGTTTCTTTATAGATAAGAGACTAAGTTACTCAATTATATTTTCTTAGGCTCATTAATAATAGAGGAAGATGGGATTATGGAAGGTTCTAACCAACGAGAAGAATCTCTTCATCTTTCATATTCAATTTAGAAGCCTATGTCCAAAGAATTATTGAAGCTGAACTCTAATATATCAACACAAGTTTGTTTTTATACAAAACTAGAAATATAGTAAGCAAATAGAGAAATTAAGAACAAAACATGTTCATATCTAGATTAATATCCATATTGATATGGAAGCCCAAGGCTAAAGAACCCCAAACCCCTTAAACACACACTTTTGATAGAATATGAACAAGACAAAATCCCCAGCCTAATGAACCCCCAATCAATTATATGAAAGGAAATGCATTTAATAAGGTTGATTTGAAAATAATAATAGAAATTCGCCATAAGAGTTTACCTTGATAAGAATTATATTCTTGATGAAATAGAAGAAGATAAGAAATCCTCCCTTACATAATTTGTTATTCATCCAATCTATCCCTAGACAATATTTATTATGATGTATTTATATCCTTTGAAAAGAAAGAAATCCTAACTATGAAAAAGACCTTTAAACATGCGTCTCCCACCAAAATAACTAAAGCCCAAAACACAAGTAGTGGGCTGTCCAAAACTATGCTTCTAACTTAAAATAATTAATTAAACAAGAATGAAAGTCTTCTGGCACATTCCACTTAACTTGATTAATTATAATGTCATTGGCCCTTATTATCTCTTGAGATTCCATCCCAGCTACAATTTGGCCCATGTAGCATTGAATCAGTTCTTTGAACTTCTGAGCTTTTGATATTGTTATTGATCCCTCCGACATTACTAACTTATCTTTGGCTCCATTTTGTTTACAAAGTCCCAAGGTCGTGCTCACATCATTCCCTCCTTCTTCAAAAGGATTTGTCCTTGAATCTAAATCAACGTCAAAAGGAGATAAGTCAAAAACATTAAAAGTAGCACTAACATTATACACACTTGGCAAGTTTATCTTGTATGCATTGTCATTGATGCGTTCTAACACTTGGAATGGTCCATCACCCCTTGTATCAAGTTTTGACTTCCTTTGTCATGTAAACCTTTCTTTTCGCATATGCAGCTAAACCCAATAACTGGTTCGAAAAGAACTTGCTTTCTACCTTTATTTGCTTTTTGTGCATATAGGCAATTCTTTTTTTTTTTTCAATTTGTGCATGTGCTTTCTCATGTATTGTTTTAACCAAGTTAACCTTCTTCTTGCCATCTAAACTAGCAATTTTAGTCAAAGGTAAAAGAATCAAATCCAACACAGTGAATGTATTAAAACCATACATAATTTCAAATGGAGAATAACCTGTAAAAGAATGTATAGAACGATTATATGCAAACTCAATGAATGCCAAACAATCTTCCCAAGTTTTCAAGTTCTTCCCAATAATTGCGCGCAATATAGTTCCTAAAGTCCTATTAACTACCTCAGTTTGTGGATGACATGTAGTAGAAAATAAAAGTTTAATGCCTAAATTTCCCCACAAGACTCTCCATAAATGACTTAGGAACTTAACATCCTTATCTAAAACAATGGTTCTTGGCACACCATAAAGTCGAACCACTTCCCTAAAGAAAAGATCTACAATGTTTGTTGCATCATCTATTTTCTGGCAAGCAATGAAATAATTAATTTTACTAAATCTGTCCATAACCACAAATATGTTATCTTTATCTTTCCTAGTCCTAGGTAAACCTAATACAAAGCCTATAGATATATCAGGCTAAGGTTCACTAGGTACAAGTGAAGGTGTATACAAACCATGAGGCATAAACCTAGGCTTAACTTGTTTACATGCAATACACCTAGCATAAATCCTTTCCATATATTTTCTCATATTTGGCCAATGAAAATGTTCACTAAGCATATCTAAGGTCTCTTGCACACCAAAATGGTCCATTAACCCTCCACTATGTGATTCTCTAACAAGCAACTCTTTAATAGAACATGCAGGAATGCAAAGTTGTTTACCTCTAAAAGGATATCCTTCATATCTATAGAACTTATCAAATGCAACATGTTGCTTGATATACATTAGCAAAATCAACATCTTTCACATACAACTCTTTCTAATGCTCAAATCCAAGTAACTTAGAAGTAAGCATGGAAATTAAAGTGTATCTTCTCGATAATGCATTAGCGACAACATTTTCCTCACCTTGCTTATACTTAATCACATACGGAAATGTTTCAAGATACGCCACCCAAATTGCATGCCTTTTGCTTAATTTCCCTTGTCCCTTCAAGTACTTGAGAGATTGATGATTACTATGTATCGCGAACTCTTTAAGTAGCAAGTAATGTTCCCAAAATTCAAGAGCTCTCACCAAGGTATAAAGCTTCTTATCATAAGGGGAGTAGTTCAAAACTTATCCGCTCAACTTCTCATTAAAATATGCTACAGGACGATTCTACTGTATCAAAACAACCCCTATACTAATCTCAAAAGCATCACATTCAATTTCAAAATTCTTGCAAAAATCAGGCAAACATAAAACAAATGCAGTACATAACTTTTCCTTTAAAGTATTAAATGCATTTTCCTGTTCTTTCTCCCATCTAAAACCAACATTCTTTTTAATGATTTCATTTAATGGAGCGGAAATAGTATATAAATCTTTAACAAATCACCTTTAAAAACCTATTAAGTTATGGAAACTCTTAACCTCACTAATTGACATAGGCGTCGACCATTCTTGAATAGCTTTCACCTTGTCAAAGTCAACCTCAATTCCCTTAAAACTCACCACAAATCCTAAGAAGACAACTTTATCTATGCAAAAAGAACACTCCTTCAGGTTTGCATACAACTTCTCTTTCCTAAGCACATCCAAAATAATCTTACCATGCTTAACATGTTCATTTAAATTCTTACCGTAAATCAATATGTCATCAAAGTGAACAACTACAAATTTACCAAGGAACTCACACAAAACATGACTTATTAAGCGCAAGAAGGTACTAGGTGCATTAGATAAGCCAAAATGCATAACCAACCACTCATACAATCCATATTTGGTCTTAAACATAGTTTTCTATTCATCACCTTCTTTCATCCTAATCTGATGATAGTCACTTTTTAAATCAACTTTAGTGAATATGCAAACACCATGCAACTCATCTAACATATCATCTAATCTAGCAATCAGATGACGATACTTTACAATGATCTTGTTGACCGCTCTACAGTCCATACACATCCTCCAAATTTCATCTTTGTTTGGTACTAAAAGAATTGGCAAAACTCAATGACTCATGCTCTCTCTCACATACCCCTTCTTAAGCAATTCATCCACTTGCCTTTGTAATTGCTTTGTCTCCTCTAGCTTCCTTTGTCAAGCTAAACGATTAGAAATTTTAGCTCTTAGTACTAAGTCAATCTAGTGCTCAATCCCTATCAAACCTACGGGGTACCTCTTTAGGAAAAACATTATTATAATCCTACAACAAGGTCACAAACACATTAGGAAATTTTGGGTCAAGGTCAATGTTAGTAAACAAAGTTTCTTTAAACCAAATCAAAATTAAAGCTCTCTTGCCTAAGTGTGCACTCTTTAATTCTCTCTCTTTTGCATAAAAACATGATTGTGTCTTAACTTTTTCACTCCTCTTAATTTTTCTTTGCTCACTTTTGTAGTTCTTTTATTTCTTTTCACTCACTAATTTCTTCTCTCCTGCACATCCCACTTTCTTTTCCTCACCTGCGCAGTCGCTAACCATTGGGCCTTTAATTTTATTCTTTTCTCTCATGCTTCTTTTGTCTTCTCTTTCTTTTTCGCCTTACTACCTGAATTCCTACTTGATGATTGTTGAATTTTCAATTGTTCAAGGTACATTTCTTTGGGTGATAAAGGAGCAAGGGAAACTTTTCGCCCATTATACATAAAAGAATACATATTCATGTACCCATCATCCATGACACGCCTATCAAATTGCCATGGCCTACCCAACAATATATGACCAACTTGCATAAGCACGACATCAAGCACAACTTCATCCGCATATCTACCAATAGAGAATGCAACAACTACTTGATTAGTAACTGTAACTTCACCACTTTCATTTAACCATTGTAGTCTATATGGATTAGGATGCTTATCACAATTCAACCCCAACTTCTCAACCAAAGTATTACTAACCACATTAGTGCAACAACCCCCATCTATAATCATGCTACAAGCTTTCCCACCTACTACGCATCTCGTGTGAAATATGTTCTCCCTTTGTTTTAGGCTATCTTCCTTCACATTCAAGTTCAATGCACGTCTAGCAACTAAAGATTCACCCTTCACAGCATACTTAACATTCTCATCAACATCAAAATATTCTTTTAAAGGTGGCACACTCAAATCACTACCATCAAACTTATTACCATCATCAGACTCAGAAATAATCTCACCACTCTTAATAAACATAGTCTTCCTAGTAGGACAATCAAATGCATAATGGCCATGCCCTTGATATTTAAACCACTTAATATCCCTATGTTTAAAAGGTTTAGAGGGTGGATAAGTATTACCTTTTTGAATTAAAGTACTCTTCTCCTTGCCTTTGATTGACCCATTGCCTCTCTTTGGAATCCGAATAGTTTTTCCTCATCTTGTCTTCATTTTTTGCTCCATTTTAGATTCCATTTTCTATTGGAATTTGAGAAAGACTTGGCTGCCTTTCTTTGTTTATATTATCTTTCCACTTTCATGGCAATGTTCACTAAGTCCTCCATCTCCATATAATGTTGCAATTCAACCACATTAGCAATTTTCCTATTCAATCCACCCATGAACCGAGTCATTGTCACCTCTTCCTCATCTTATATGTTAACTTTAATCAATAGTATCTCCATCTTCTTGTGATAATCTTTTATTGATCTAGTTCCTTGTATGAGCCTATGTAACTGCTGGTGCAACTCTCTATAATAATAAGGTGGTACAAACCTCTTTTTCATCACTCTTTTCATCTCTTTCCAAGTGGATATAGGTGGTTCTTTATTCTTCCTCCCGTTCTTTACCAAATGCATAATCAGATAATTTCACTGCTACCAATATCACTTTCTTATCTTTAGAATAGTTATGACAAAAAAAATCATATCCACCTTTCTTTCCCATTCCAAATAGACTTCAGCATCATTCTTACCTTTGAAGGATAGAATTTTTGTCTTGATGACATTAAAGTTGTAACATCCCATCACCGATGGGAAGGGTAGAATAGTAATTTTTGAGTGGTCAATGGGCGTTTAGAAATGCCTTTACATGTTCATGCATAATATAGCATCCGCATACATGTGAATAGTGAATTTTGCACATGAAAAATGACTGTACATGCATTCGTGACATTTCCCGGTATATTTGAT
>JAOTBA010000005.1:21927387-21945602 GCA_025629845.1 Erythroxylum squamatum
AAGTGGGAGCTTAGGTAGAGGACGTAGGTCTTAGCACCGAACCTCTATAAAAACAGTGTTTGCTCTTCTTCCCTACTCTTTGCATTTGTTTTTAGTTAAACTGGTTTTGTGTGAATTAACTTCTGATTTTATTGTAGAATTATTCGAAAAGTTTTGGAGATCTATTCAACCCCCTTCTAGATCGTTTACAAATATGATGAATCTTGCTATTTCTGTGATGGACTGACCTCTTTTTCTTGAGGATTAATGTAGCTATTTTAATCAAATATGCATGATTGAGGGAATGTGTTGTTATCTTATGTTTGCTATAGTTTTTTCATTGAATGGATGTAATAGCATGATCAAACTTTGCATCATTTTGGTATTAAACAAAGGATCGAGAGAAGAAGTTTAATATGGAATGAGAAACTATGAACGCTTAGGTTAAGAATTAGAAATATATTAACTTAAATGGTAATTATTAGTTGGGTTTAATAATTAATTTAGATGATAAACTTATTGAATATTAAAGTTAGATTAGTTTGTTATTTGAATTGATTTTAGAACCCAATTGGTAATTTTGGTAAGACAACTATCCAATCATTTCCCCTTAGTCATGCATAGGAGCATAAATTAGTGAAATTAATTCTCAAGAGCTTTTCACTTCGATTAATCTATTTGTTTTTTCTTCCGGTTGAATCAGTTACTTTTTAATTTAATTTTTTGATTTTCTTTAAAACCTTAACGAATCGAGATAGAGTGTTTAGGATTGCATCTATTTTTATTTTTGTTCAAGGTTAATTTAAGTGAACTAATTTCACCTCCGTTGGAAATGACGCTAGGTAATCAACTACAATGTCCTTGTATACTTGTGAGTAGGATAGCCTAGGTATTTTAAGAACTTATTTTAGACACAACAATGAATCTTGATTTGGAGTTGAAATATCTCAATTTGCAACAATTCCATCGCTACATAGTCTATGAACCTTATGAATTATAAGTTGCTCTCTAATCCAGCTTATATTTGTTTTTGAATGATTTGTTGGAATAAACTATACTCCTAAATGTGATTATGTAGATTTGAAAGTTACCCTTGCACTCTTTATTTCTTTGACTACTCTAATCAATAATTTTAGACCAATCCATCTGTGTACTTGTAAAGTTGCATAGTTGTTACAGCTTCTGCGAAATGTTTGAGGTGAATTTACATTTGAAGAATATATGACTTATAGATTTAGGTTCTTGTTTATAGAAGAAACAACAAGTAGATGAGCTAGTAGTTCCTCTTAGCTTATTTAAGGTAGATAACCTCATTTTGATGGCTAATAATAAAATGAAAGAGAATTCTGGAAGTGTCCGATTGAAACACAAAATGTTAAACCATTTAACTTTTTTAGCTTAAGTTTTAATCAACTCTTTACACACTTTATTTGTAAATTTCCCTAAGCAGTGTTTCAATTAATTGGAAGAGTCCTTCATATTAAAGTTATTATTGTAGTCTGGAACATTATCCATTATGTCAAGCAATTCTCTAATGTTGCATGGCCATTTATTGTCTTCAATGGCCTCTTTTACTTTTTCAACATCAAGAATTAATTTTTTGATATTAGAAAGCACAATAATCCTTTAAAGGTTCCTAAGTTGTTCTAATTATCATAAAAAAAATAGCTTTAAGTTACCATCCCCAATTTTAAACATGAACTCTAAATAAAATAGCTCCTTTAACTTAAATGTTTGTAATATAGTCTAAAAGGAGTTGGCTTTTATTTTGACTTTTTGAAAACTCTTTCCTTTCATATATTGTGTGTATCTGTTTGACCCATAACTCCTCTTTATCACTTAATATTCTCCATATTTCTCATTATCATAAAGCTTTTTTTGTTTTTTTATAGGGATGAGTCCTGATCCCCCTTCATTCTTAATTAAACACATAATTGTCCATTTTACTTTGGCTATTGATTTTCTCGATAGATCACTTAACCATAGGAAGCACCTTAACATCTTCTCTATTATCCTAATCAAGCTCCTAGGGAGAACTAAGTGTGAAGACCAATAGATGTGCATGTTATTAAGGTTAGTTGGACCCTAAGTAGAAAGACTTATATTGCACTAGTTATTAATTCTCCTTTGTATCCTTTTATAAAGGGAAGAAAGTTTCTGTATATTGGTCTCTTGTAGTTGACATTTATGTGTAGAAAGGTGAAAGGTGACTTTATAGTCTCGATGCCTGTCAAACTAGAGAGTCAACTAAAGAGATGACTACCTAAACTAATATAAAGAGATGACTCTTGTCAATGTTAGTTAAGATAAATGTACAAACTGAGTTAGGTTCAACTCTAAAAAGTAGAACCAAGTCATATACAGATGACAAACTATAGATCCTTGAACTTACTATGGTACTTAAATTCCTTTCCTAACTTATAGTATGGTTAATTAATCTAATAACAACTTCGATTCTTAATGTAAATAGGCAGGGAAAATGGGATGAAGTTCTAGTTGATGGTATCAAAAGCTTTATAAGTTGATTGCATAAATTTTGATTGAATGCTTTTAATTTTAGTTCTTAAATAACTCTTGAGCTAACATAATATTGTCTCCATTTTTTTAAGGGAAGCTCTCTATGATGGGTTAATTTATAATTTCAGCACATCAATGAGTCTTGAGGCTAAAAGCTTTGCAATGATATTTTATATAGTATTATAACATGAGATAGGCCTATAATCCATTAGGGAAGTTGGATTTGGTATCTTTGCAATGAAGTTGATGAAAGTTTTGTTCATATCCCTTAACATCTTACCCTTATTAAAGAACTCCAGAACTACTTTAGTGACTATATTCTTGGTTCGATTCCATGTATTTTGGAATAAATTTGCATTAAATCCATCAGGGCTATGGCTTTGCTAATTTAAGTGCAAAGAGTGCTTTCTCCATATTTACTACATTGAAAAGGATCTAATTAAACTAGTAGATTCAGCCTCTATAATTTTCTCATTAATTAAGTATTTAAGTGCCTACATATATGAACAACAATAAGCAAAATAATCAAAAGTATTTATAAAGTATTTGTAAGTGTCTTATAGGATCTCAAGCTATGATTAAGCCACTTGGCCGTTTTCTTTTAACAATGATGCAATCTTTTTTATTTTCCTTCTAGAGAGGAATGCCTTGTGGAAGAAACTAGTATTCTTAACTCCATATTTAAGCCATTAGACTCTTGATCTTTTATTTAAAAGGATCAGTTAACTTCCAAAGCATGAGTATAGTTGAGTAAGGTTATTACCTCTTCATTTTGTTTAGCATCATCTTTAGGTGACAAATACAAGTCTTTATGAGCTTATATTAGTTTGGCTTTTGTTTCAATGGCTGCTTAATGAGTATTACTAAAGTTTTTATGGTTAAGTTTCTTGAGTTCCTTTATAACCATTTGAAGTTTCCTCATGCTAAAAAAAAAAGGACTTGCATCCTTGAAATTTTAAGCTCAATCTTTTAGTTACAAGTTTTTCATGCCCTCTAACTTCTACTAAGTAGTTATTAAAGCAAAATGGAGTTTTCCTCTATAGCCTCAATTTTAGAGTATGGATTAATAGAAGTATGGTCCAAGAAAAGCGGGTTATTGAATATATCCTACTTTTTGGAAATTTGGGTAACCAAAGATCATTTACAAGAACTCTATCTAGTTTCTTTCTTATGAACCATGTATTATTTTTCTTATTACTTCAAGTGAAGAATCACCATTTTAACTTAAGATCAGTAACTTAAGAATCACCATTTCTTATTGAATCCTAAAGTAATCATTGTAATTTCTTTAGTAAATGTTACCTTCTACTTTAGAAGGATGTAATGTGATATTAAAATCACCAAGGATTATCCATAGAGCATTCATAAAAGCATGAATTTTTCTCCAATCATTCAACAAAATGCATCCACTAAGCATGAATTTCATTTTGGTGCTATTAAGCCCCTTACATAGAGCATTCATATAAGCATGAATTTTTCTCAAATTATTCAACAAAATGCATCCATATAAGCATGAATTTCATTTTGGGGCTATTAAGCCCCTTACATTCCAATAATTTTAGAGCTTTTAGCCCTATTTTTCCTATTTGACCTCCTCCTATTAGCAACTTTGCAATTATTACCTAGATTGCACATTCCTCTTTGCTCATCTAGTAAATCCTTAGAACTACTATTTTGGTTAATAAAGGGAGTTTGGGGCCTAACCTCCTTATTCACCTTATTTTTGTTCTTAATTTGAGAACCATTAGCAGTAGTCATTTATTCTTCAATCTCCAACTCCTTTAATTGTGTTTTAGCATCCTTCTCCATTATTATAGACATAGTTTCATAAGTTTCTAATAGATTTCCTTAGTACTGATTATGCTCATTGCCAGCAGCTACTGACTATGCTTATTGCCAATGTCTGTACCTTGTTGCTCAGGCAGGTCACGTCCTATTAACTGATAATATTCCCCTCTTTGAAATTTCTTACCGATTGACATCCATTTTTTTTACCTTAGTAGATTAAGTTAGGCCTCCACTATATGAAACTATGACAGTGCCTTTAAACAATTTGTCATCTTCTCTTAGCCTCATAAGTAGAATTAATTCTGGAAACTTTTAATGTACATCAACCATTACACAATTCCTAGCACAACTTTCTCTTCTTATTCCAACTATAGCTTCATCCATATAAAATTTTTCCTAATATAGCTTGCAAGTTACTTAGGCTCTTAGTAGACCAACTGTAATGGCACGTTGTATATATTGATCCACATAGGTGTCTACTTTTATTTCATCTTCTCCATACGAATGTTAGGTTTTCATTTTTGGTGTAAAATTGGCTTGCTATTGAAGTGTCGTAGACCAGCCTTAATAATATTTTAAGCACTAATCTCTAAATCAAATTTGTAAAGGCCTCATTGGTTAAGCCCTCCCTCATTCTCAATGTTTTCTAACGGTATTGTGGGAGAAAAGTGGAATGAAGCAGCAAACTACCTTTAACTCAAAATGAATTCTCAAGTGATTTGCTTGTCGCTTGAGTAGCTAAATGAAGGAAGAAAAGTTGCAAAGAAGAAGAGGAAAAGGTAGAGAAATAGAGACGATAGTAAAAACAAAGAATGAAGTGTTATGTGACAGACGGGGAAGGCAGAAATAGAGGTCAAAGATAACCAACCAAAATCAAGAAAGAGAAGCGAGTGAAGGAAGCGTGAAAGAGAAGCGAGTGAAGGAAGCATGATTAGTCCATTTACTAAATAGGAAAGGCGCTAAGGAAGTCCAAGTGAAACATAAAAAGGAGGAACGAGAACATAAGTCATTCAATCGGTGATGACGTATACAATTTTCAATGTTAAAATAAACTTGACCATCATATTTAGAACATTTTTAGAAGTTTCAATCTTTACAATAGTATAAAATTTGTAATTATATATTTTTCGATTTTTTAGTTAGTACATCGAATTATTCTAAACATATGCACAAAATTTTAAATAAAAAATTTTAGTATTAAATTTTAAAAAATATGATAATGTAACATAACTAAGTTTTATCCTTAATTAAAATAAATAAGCACATATTTTATTGGAATCGCATGTATCTAATAATACAAAATAAAAATAAAAATATAATTAATATTTTGTTTATAACTCAAAATTTTTCTTTGGTCCTATGAATCCTAATTTATTAGATTCAAAATCATATTATGCTTGTACTGTTTATCGTGTTAGTTTGTAATCATAGTGAGTGGGCTCGTGTCGCTCATCTCCTAACACATTTCCTACATAGGAAGGGAAGATAACTAAACACAGAAATAGAATGTCGTCATTCTCTTAAAAAATGACATTTTTTTAAAAGGAAAAAAGGACAAACTGCGAGCTAGACTAATCTGGGGATACTAATCCCAGCTATGTCCTCTAGGAGGATCGATTGACACCTGTTGGGTGCAGAGACAAAAGTGGTAACCCTTATTCCGAAATTTACAGCAAAATTTGCGAGCCAGTCGACACTTCTGTTACCCTCTCTGTAAATGTGACGGGGTAAGAATACCCAGTTACGATTGAGAAGCTCATTGATGCCCAAAACGAGAGGATTAAGAGACGTGACGCGGTTAGTGGAATCAGAGATAAGACTAGATACTGCTTGTGAATCTATTTCTAATTCCACCTTTCGAAATCCTAAGTTCCAGGTCAGATTGAGCCCTGAATAGACACCCCAGAATTCTGCGTCAACCGAGGAACACCGGCCAATATTTTGGACAAAGCTCCCTAGCCAATCACCATTGTTGTCACGGAGAAGGCCCCCTGCGGTGGCTAGCCCTGAAGAATGTTTTCGCGCCTCATCGGCGTTCGGTTTCACCCATCCAGGAGCGGGTTTATTCTAGCCAATTAAGTGCTCCTGCCGAGGTCAGGGGCCCTGATTGGTCGTGCTTGGCCATGTCGAGGCTTGGTGGATTTGGCGAACATATTCCAGGACAGTGGTAGCAGGAGTGACCGACCAATAGAATTGGGCCTCAAAAAGGGACCGATTTCTCCAGTACCATAGAAACCAGCAAGCTGTGCTGAATATGAGGGACCAATCATGGCCCCCGATCTGAAGATGCATGTGCAGGTTGACCTGAAGCCAATCAAAAAGAGAAAGGTCAAAAAAGTTAGGTAAGAGTACGTGGATAGGAAAGGAGTACCACAGCCTTTTTGCCCTGGGGCAGTCTCGCATAACGTGGATGGAGGACTCTTCCTCCTGACATTGGGTGCACTCGGCAGGCGAAGTCAGGTATCGGTGAAGCCGTTGCTGATTGGTTAACAATCAGTCATGAGCCAGTAGCCAGGGGAAGGATCGGATGCGTTGAGGGCCGGCCTAGTGCCAAAGAGTCATCCAGTGGGTAGGAGCCTCCTGGGGGGCCTGTTCCATAATCATGGTGTACGCGGTGGCGGTAGTGAAATGCTCGAAATCCTACCGCCCCCAAGCCAGCTTATTCGGCCCGAAGTGAGGCTTGGGCGGCAAAATACCTGCAATGGACATGCAAACAAAATGAGAAAGTAATAACTGAAATTTATCCCAATGCCAATTGCCCGAAGTGTCGGTGTAGTGCTGCACTTGCAAGTCGAAGTCAGAGTGGGGGATAGGCGCAAGCGCGTGAGCAATGAGCGGTCCCAAGTCGGCCACCCAGGGGTCTAGCCAGAAACGTGCCATCGAGCCATCACCAATAACCCATTTTATTCCATGAAGGACGTGGTGCCAAATAGCTTGGATACTCTTCCAGATCATGGAGCTGCCTGTGGCCTGTATGGAGGCGGGCAGGTTGTTAACATCAAAATTATATTTGGCAGAAAGAATTTGAACCCTTAACTTGTTCGACTGCGAGATTAGGGTCCATCCAAGTTTGGTTAACAAAACATCATTAGTTTCCCTAATTTTACGAATAGCCAAGCCCCCCTGTTCTTTTGGTTGGCAGACTGTGTCCCAGGCAACGAGATTAACTTTTCTGGCACTCAGAGAAGAGGCCCACAAAAAGTTACGCATAATTTTTTCAAGTCATCACAAAGTCTTCTAGGAAGGCGCACTGTCTGCATCGTATAGAGGGGAAGAGCGGATATGACTGCTTAAGTCAGAGTGGTGCGTCCAGCAAGCGATAAAAGATTTAAGGTCCACCCCGAGAGACGTTGATGAACCTTATCCAGGATGAACTAGTACGTACTCTTGGTGACTCTTTCTTGGAGCCAAGGCACGCCAAGGTAGCGGCCTAAGTTGGTAGTTTGCTTAAAACCCAATTCCCTACTCAACTGATGGGCGTTGGAATGGTGGACATTCTTGGAGTAATAGCAACGAGATTTCTTGTGGCTGATTTTTTGGCCAGACTCATTGCAGAACTGGGCCATGACATCTCAGATGACCCGGGCTTGGTCGAGAGCCGCTTCGGAAAAAAGGATAAGGTCGTCTGCAAAAAACAGATGAGTTAACAAGGGACCTCTGCGGCTTAATTTAATAGGTTTCCATTTGCCTTGTAAAACCGAGTGTTGGATCAGGTGACCGAGGCATTCCATGCACAAGATGAAAAGATATGGCGATAAAGGATCTCCTTGGCAAAGGCCTTTGGAGGGAGTAAATTCCTCACTAAGGTCGCCTCCCCAGTTAACTTGCATGGTAACAGTAGTAACGCACTTCATAATGAGAGAGATAAGAGAGCTAGGAAGGCCGGCATCCATGAGTGTATCAAGGATGAAGTCCCAAGAGAGTTGGTCATAGGCTTTCTCAAGATCTACTTTTATGGCCAGAAAACCTGTTTTCCCGGTTTTCCTTCGCATGGTATGTATAATCTCCTAGGCTATGATAATGTTGTCAACTATTATACGCCTCGGGATGAAGCTGCATTGAGTAGAGGCGACCAGAACATCAAGAAAAGGTTTCAGACGGTTAACAATGATCTTGGACAATCCTTTGTAAAGTACAGAGCACAACGCAATCGGTCTAAATTGCGTGATCAGTTTAGGTGAGGGAATTTTTGGGATGAGAACCAGAAGGATGCGGTTCAGTTCGGCTTTCCAGACTTCATGTCGAAAACTTTTCTACTTAAAACTGATCAGCGAAGGCCCTAATGTGTCCCATTGGGATTGGAAAAATAACACAGTGAAGCCGTCAAATCCCAGGGCTTTGTTAGGAGCCATGGTGAAAAAAGCGTATTTAACTTCCTCGGGCAGGAGAGGGCTTTCGAGACCAGTCATCGCTCTGGGCTGGAGAGAAGGAAAGCATCCTCTGAGTTGAAGCGGGGTCGAGGTAGTAGGATGTGTCGTATATAGCTTTTCTAGGAAAGTCTTAGTGAGATGGCGGATTGCAATAGGGTCGGATTGAGCTGTGCCAGGTTCATCAGTTAGAGAGGCTATGTGGAGTTTTCATTTTTTTTTGGCAATCGTGACGGCGTGGAAGCATTTAGTATTCCTATCGCCTTGTCTGATCCACTGGCATCTAGATTTTTAGTGCCAATAGAGTTCTTGATAGAGCACATGTTCTAGTTTGGTCCGCAGAAAGCGGTCTAGCTTGCGAAGAGAATCTGAATCCTCTTCCTCCAAAGATTTTTAAATGCCCGTCAGACGCACCATGAGTCTCTTTTTACGCACGAAGATGTTGCCAAAAGTCGAGTGATTCCAGGAGTGTAGAGTGTTGGCCAGGTTGCTGACTGCCCCACATAAAGTGGGTGAGTGCGGGTTCCAGTGAGCAGCAACAGTATAGGGGAAGTCCTCATGCGTCAGCCAAGCGGATTGAAACCGAAAAGGACGAGGGGTATTGGTCTGAAACATAGGAGGATTAATGGAAACTAACAGGGGCCGATAATCCAACTTAAGAAAATGCATGTGGAGAACTTTCGTAGAAGGGAAGTGATTGAGCCATAAGTCGGAGCAGAAACCCCTGTCGATCCGAGCCAAAGTTTGATCTCGTCGCCAAGTGAATTTGGGCCCGTTGTAACCAAGGTCGTGGAGATGGCAACAGTGCACGCAGTCTCTGAATTGAAGATTGACAACCGGATTATTGCAAGCACCTCCTCGTTTGTCGTTATGATCTAATTTGCGTTAAAATCACCGTCTACGATCCACGGCTGGGTGGTGATTCTGGCAATTTTGCACAAATGATGTCAAAGGATAGGTTGAAGGGAATAAATCGGGCTGGCGTAAATAGCTGTGAAAGCAAAAGAGGTTTGGTCCCAATCGATTGACGCATGAATAAATCGGCGATGAGCTAGCATGATCTTGAGAGTTATATTCGGTTTCCAAAGAAACCAAATATTACCATTTATTCTCCTTTTCTCATTTTCACTTGATTCAAGTACTTACTTCGAAACCACCGTTGTTAATAATCACCTGAAAATAATGTCACATGTTATGAACCATTAACCATAGTGGTGCCTTTCATGAAATAACAGCATATTAAAGCGACGACATTCCAGGCTGGCTGCAACCAACCTCTCATTTGTCTAATGCTACTTCGCCAAACCTACTTAACCGCTGTGGTTGGAGTGTCCCTTCCTTGCATTTCCTATTAACTGAGCCTAATTTATAATTTATCTCAGAGATGCCGGAGCTTACCGAAATTGGAATTTGTAAAAGCGCCTTTGAGAACTGGGGACATGGTCTGGGCCTCATTAAGCAATTATGATACTTATGCTTGTAAAGAGAATTCATGGTTACAACCTCACAAATGACTTCCCCACGACTAGACGAAGGTTTACATCAAGCTTTATTCTTCTTCATTTCCTTTCTGTTTTTCTTCTTCTTCTTCATCTCTAATCCCTTCTCAGAGGTGGATGAAGGGTAAATTTCCTTAAATTTCTTCAGTATAATGCCAATGTGAGGATCGTCTTTTGGAATTTTAGTTAGCAAAACCTTCGCAGATTTATGGTCTCCAGAAACTAAGAGAGCCTGATACATCCTGCAACTCAAAAGGTAACAGCAATACTAATAAGGCAAGCAGTTTCACTGTGACTATTTTATATTGTCAATTATTTATTTGAGAACGATTCTAAGTACCTTAAATAACTCAAGACATTGTAAGGCATGTCAGCAGCCTGATATTCTTTCCAAATGAGAATAGAACTCTGAAGATTTTTGGCCTTAATGCAAGCATTGAGCAAAAAATCGAGGCATTTTCGTGAAGGGAATACACCAAATTCATCTTTTATAGCCTGAAGCAAGTCCAAACCAAACTGCAGATATGTAGGCTCTAACCCAGCAAGCACTGCAAAAGCCTACATCACAGAAAAGAGAAAGGCCTAGAAGTTGGTAATCTAAACTTTGGCACCATATTATGTAGATACTTAAGTTTGACATGCTTCAAGCCTATCTTTGTCCTCATAGCAACAAAGTCTTTGAGCAATTACAAAAAGTTAGTACTTACATGAAGGGAGACAAATATAAAATAGGAAACAGAAAGTGAATGAAAGCTGGTGAATAGAGGAACAAGAACGTACCTCGTCAAAAATAGATTCCAAGGCCACTTCGTCATTGCAGATGCTATTTTTAAGTTGCTTAAACAGGTTGACGGTAGAACTAGTTTAAAGCCCAGGATCAAAAGTTGGTCAGATATATTTTGTCGATAGATATTTAACTCAAGCAATGGATTTTATTTACCTTAAATACTTATTTCGAATGCAGTATAAGATGGCTCTAAAGCAACCATCCATCCAATGGTTAGAATCTTCCAACCTTTCAAGTAGCTTGAGCATTCTACTTAACTCTCCTTCAGATTGAAAGTTCTCCTACAGGATGTGGAATAGATTGTTGTAGTTGTTACAAGACAAAAAGCATAAAGTATTTCACCAAAAAGACTTACAATTAGGCTTATAACAGTTTTTGGTGCCACATGACCTCCAGCTTGCTCGATTTCTTCATATATGTTCAAGGCATCAGATATTTGTCCATTTGATACAAGGGCAGAGACTAGCACGTTTTTTATTTCATTAAGGTTCCTAGTTGGAATGTCCATGTCCAAAAGCACCTACACCAACTCAGCACAAAATGGATTACTAGACTATACAAGTGTGAGAATTAAGACAATATAACATGAGCTATATAACTAATGAAAATCCTTGAAAAATTAAAACTAAAAAATCGCATGCAATTTTGGTAGGATATTATTAATATGAGCCATTTGAAATTGTAAACCCAAAAGAACCACATAAAGTTGCTGAGTATGCAAATAGACTAGTTCCGAATAACAACTCAATAATCATTGGTTTGGGTCACTGTCCCCAATGCAAGATAATATAAAGATGTAAAGTTTTAACGACAATAGGATGGAAACTTTAATTTACTTTTTTTCTTAAACATTAGATTGACAGAGTTAGTTGAATAGAAGCTACAGTCAGAACTCAAGAACTGGTAGATACCTCTTTCGCCTTCTCAAACTGACCAGAGGTTGCAAAAGCATTAACAAGTGCCATGTATATGTGTTTTGAAACTTCAACTCTCGCCAATTTAAGTTCATCATAATACTGCATCACGGTAATCAGAAGGTAACATCATATTCCAGCTTCAAGACACATATGCATTAAACAAGTTCCACATGTATGCTAACTTATGTTCATTATAATGACACAGTACAGTAATCAGAACGGCAATAATTTATATTACAGTTTTACATGTAGTGAATCATGTTTTGTTACAAAGACACCACAGCGAAAAACAAAAGCCAACCCTCCAGAAAACTTGCTTTGCATAATTTCTACACCACAAAGGCAAGATCACCCAAACACACAGGTTTGCAATTACCTTCACAATTTCATCCTCATTTTCGCAGTTGGCTATTAAATAGCCATAAGTTTCAGAATCTGGTTTTACAGCTGCACGTTCCATTTGCCTAAGAACCATTAATGCACCCTTTTTATTTTTCTGTGGGCAATCAGCAAATGAAAAAAATCGATATAAATGGGAGATGAAAACAGATAAGCCTTAACTTCAACATATAAATAGCCAGTAACTTGTTCTTTGAATAAGAGAAATGAAACTCCAAAGAATAGCATCAATTCTTGCAGAAGAAATAAGTAATGGAAGTAGAGCATAAATTGAGAAACTCCAATTACCAAACCAATAAGTGGTAAGAATCTTAGCTTAAAACATGACTTCCTGTAATCGCTCTTCCTCTTTTAGACACTTTTAGATTAAATCATTCCACCTTAACTAGAACTAACCATGCACATTACTTAGCAAGGTGTCAAAAGTTACCTCTCGAAAATATCCTAGAATTAGAGCATTATATATGCCAACAGTGGGGCTCAAATTAAATCTCTTTAAGTCATCAAGGATCGCATATGCACCATGAAACTGCATTAAACCATGGAATAAAAAAAAAGTAGCATCAATTTAAAGAAAGCATCTTAGAAAATATTAATTTGCAATAAGGGAGATGAGAAGCTCATAGGTACAATCACATGCAAACAAGCTTGTGCATGCAAAGCAGATGCAAAGAGAGAGAGATTAAACAACTTACATCTTTCATTTTTGCCCTCAAATTTATGATGCTCCTAAATGTATCATGGTTTGTTTGCAAGCCATGCTGGCAAATCATATGATAAATCCTTCTCACCTTAACAATAAGATAAAGAAACGGATGTAAAGGTCTGGGAAATTCAGAGAAGTAGACCAAAGAAAAGGAAATGCTAAAAAGGAGTCAACTATAGGAAGTAACAACAACCAGATCAGTAAGAGGAAAAAAAAAAGGAACGTTTTCTTGCTTCTTCCCTGAACCTAACTGGAACAGGACTAAAAACTTTCTATGGAATGCAACCTTTTTATGTTCATGTTCAATATACTTAATGAAAAAAGGCACAGGGATGAATTCACTTCTAAAAGAGCCTATTTGAGACACAAACACCCACTATTCTGCCTGCAAAATTTCTCCTTCAACCAAAAGAGCAGAGGATTTTGAAGCATCCTGACTATGAAAGACATTTCTTCTGAGGACTCCACTGAACATATTTGTAAGATTAGTGACGCTCCCAAAGTCTTAGGCAGTCCAATTAATTCAGTCATGCAAAACAGAAAGAGTTTGTTTAGAAAAGAAAATGGTCAAAGCTAGGCCTAGGTTAATGTTTCTATGAATTCACAATTTTGAGGGTTATCCATGAGATTCATATAATGTGCCCTTTCAGTGCATATAATGCTTATTAGGAAGAAGTAAGCTACCACCAAAAGCTGATAATATAACTGATGATTCATTAGAAAGCCCAATTCTCTCTTTTACATGCCCAAATACAAAAGAACTTCCAAGTTTGAAAATAAATCATGTGATAGAAACTGCATGTGGTCAAATGATTTAAAGCAGAGGAGCATGTAGTCGATGACAAATACCAGGTCAAACTCATAGCTTGTCTCACAAGCAAGCAATATGTGGTGTAATGTGCCTATGGATAATGATAAACCTGCTTTACACATAAGGTCCACCACATCAAGAGCCACATGCACCTACGATAGGCAATATTGTCAAGAAAAGAAATTTAGAATAATCAAAATAGCTTCCTGAAGTAATTATATGAAATCATATGTTGAAATGGAAGGAATATCAACTTATTTTTGTCTTGCCATCGAGAAGATTTAGTCATACCTCAGATAAGTTGCAACAATATAATATGAGCTTCTCATACAGTTGTGTTGAAGGTGTGATCTCCAGATCAGTGTGAGTGTTGTTGAATTTTAAAATCACATCCTCAGCCTTCAATAGTAAACATTTCCACATCCAATACATCACAAAGATTTGGAGAGATGAGTTAATAGTAGTAAAGAGATGAGTTAATAGTAGTAAACTATCATTTGACACAACACCTTATAAGCAATTATAGGTAATCTCATGCTCAGAGGAATGAAAACCGAAGAGTTGTTAAAAGAAAATGCTACAATTGATATGATTAAGTAAAATATAAATAATATCTTAATTGATAAAATGAAAAATAAAAGACATAATATGTTAAATATTCAAGCAATTTTATAGGTAATGACAACAGAATATCTAGCATTAGGAACTCTTAAAAACTTCAAGAGGAAGACTAATTGCCACACAAGACAAAGAGATAGTTACATTACTTGACTAAATTCAATATTAAGATCGTTCAGCTTTAAAACTAAAAAACCAGAATCCCAAGCAAAAAAATTGACAAGAATCAATTATAGAGTTTCATCTAAAGTCCCTCAACTTTAAAATCATCATTTGTATTACTTAACTAGATTATCATTTCAGCTTTGTTTACTTCGTAAAGTAAAAGTTCTCCGAGGCTTGCTTTGCTCTTGCTGCTAATCAAAGTGGGATATCTTATACACCCCCTCATGCCTAAGAATGGACATCCAGAGTGCAAAGCTCACAAGACTATCCATCTACAGACAACATCAAAATAATGTTGGCTCTGATACCATGATAAAAGTCAGCCTAATTTTACCCGAAAGGAACCTTATGGGGAGAGGATTACCAAAATCATGTAAGGTTTGTTTTGCTTTTGCTCTTAGTGAATGTGGGATATCTTAACAAATTAAAAGAACCTATTTCATGCTATACAAATTGATTGTTCCTTAAGAATTTAAATACTATGTAGTTTTGGATAAAAAATAGATGGAAAACTAACGGATATAAAGGAGGGAGTTATGAGAAAGCTAAACAATACTATAATGGGTAAGCGATAGTTTTCAAATATGAGGATTGAAATAGAAAAACGTCAAATCACATGGGTCAACAATGTTTTTAACCTACCTTTAATAACTATCTTGGTAGTCAGCTTAACTTCATGATAGTGAAGGAGAAAGTTATACTGATATGAATTGTTCATCATTGAATCATAAATGTTGCGTAAGAGCAAATATATATCATGTAACAGAGCAACAACCATGCTTCAAAACATCATATGTTGTATACAATGATCATTAACCTAAATACAAATGACATTAGAAGTCCCAAGCAAGTGATTCATATCATGAATCTACCATAAAGAAGCAAATTGCATGCATAGCAAATGTGCCTCAGACTAGGACATTACCAGCAGCATTCATGAGAAGTTCCTCACCGCTAAATTTGGGGTGCTAGTAGCATAATTAAATATGAGAGTTGAGATACGTTCTGCTTCACAGTTTGCAGCTTATCACAAGAACATTTTGCATATATTAGAACATAAAAAATAAAGTCACAAACAGAACTATATAATTTCGTTAAAAAAATAGTAATATCTATTAGTGAAGAGTATTAACAAAGTAATATTCTTATACACTATAAAAAAATACTAATTTTATCACTAATACCATTTTGTATGAAATCAAAAAAAATGCATCATTTAGCAAAAGAAATGATGTGTGTAAGCGTACCACCATTTTTGAGAGCCAGAAGGAATTTCTCAGCAAAGTGGTCTAAGGATAATCTGCCTAAGAATTTAAAGATACTGCATACACTGTCAAATGTCGAAACCTTGGTTATGTCTATAACCTCTAACAATTGCAAAAGCTTGTCCTTCTGTTCTCTTTGACAAAGTGCCAGCAGGTAATTTGCTACAAAACAAGTGTGCCAAATGTCAAACAAGAAGTCACAAAGAGTATATATAAGCTGTATTTGTTATCCCATCTACCTCTTCTTTATCTTTATACCATATTTATTACAGTCCATATACCAACAAAGCAATTAGTTTTTAGGTAGTTCAATACAAACATAGATACCATGCAAGTCCATAGTCTCAGGTCTCCTATTGATGGAAATGCAACGGCAGAGTTCTTCAATCATTTCTTCATCATCAACTCTAATATAAAATAGCATCTCATAATACCCTAATCTTGGAATTGAACTAGGACTACATTCCTTTATTGCCTTGCAGAAGAAATGGAACTCCTCCAACATACACATATCAATTAAATATGTAAGAACTGGACAATAGGTTTCCTCTTCTAGCTGGAAACCCTGTTCTTTCATATATGTTAAAATTTGAAATGCTTTTGAAATTTGTTCCAATGCAACATCCTCATCATTAGTTCTCCTAGCTTCATCTACACAAATCTTTATGAAGGCACTGCATTCCTTTTGCCCAGTTTCACGTCCCAATTTGCCTAGTACGTCAATCATAGCCTCTGTCCCAAGATTATGTGCGCACATCCCAATTAAACGGTTAATCCTATTTGGCATTGTAGACTTGAAAATCCACTTCTCTTTTCTTGTCCGAGACTGTTCCTTGCGAAGCAGATTTGCTTTCTTCTGAGACAAACTTGAAACCCATGGTATTTTCAATGAAGCTTTAGATGAATTATCATCTTTGATTCCTCTAGAATCAGCTGCAGTATCTGAAAAAAATATCAACATCAAATGAAAAAAATCCTCTCAAGCTAAGATAGGCTGGTCATTCATTCGCAACAAAAGGACACAACTTCAAGAGAGCTGAGTTATATTCTTGATTGAAACTGTATAAGCTCATTACAATCGTATGCGAAATCCAAACTTTACAAAATCTACCTACCACCACGCAGTACAGCCATTATCTCGTTGCAAACATGTCTTGTCCTATATTCTGCAATAATCAACACAATATAAAAAGAAAAAGCAAAGAATTATAAACTGACCCAAACGATGAGCAAAGATTTAAAAGGATTGCTGTCAAAATAATTAAGACTACAAAGTACCAGAATCTGGGTCGGAGTCGTCTAGCTTGATAATAGAAGAAGAAGAAGTATTTAGGGCCTTAGAAGTGGTGGAGGGCTGCTTTAACGTGGTGGCGGCGGTGGTTTTAGTTTCTTTAACAGCAGAGCAAAACATCGAGCTAAGGGTCTTCAACTTGGACATTGATTCTGCAATATTGGTGATGGCTTCAGTTTACAATCAAAACCCACCACCAAATTGTGAAAAGTTTCTTAGTTACAAGAAGTCCTTAAAACCCTCAAGTAAACAAGAGCAGGTGGCCTTGCGCACTGCTAGGTTTTGATGGAGACCTTGACCGATAAATGAGCATTTCAATTGCGCCTAACATTAATCAATCGTTTTGTACTTTAACACAACCGTTGAGCAAATAAGCAATGCTAACTGAACCTTGGACGCGGAAGCAAAGGAGATCGAGAAACAGGAGGACTGGGCCAATGAGTACCATACTTTACGAATAGTAACAAAAGTTTAAGTAGTTTTGTTATGAACTTTTTTTTTTTTTTGCTTTTTAATAAAATTGTCCCTTTTAACCATAAGTTTTTTACCGATCCACAAATTTGACTCTTAACAATTATAAAATCAATATTTGAAAAACGTTAAAGTTAATCTCTTTCCTAATGAAAAATTCAAATAATTCTGTTAAATATCAAGTTAGCACTAACCGGATATTAAAAAATTAATTTTTTATTGAATTGAGTGGGTCTCCCCTTAGATAATGATGCTTGCGGCAAATTCTCTCCAAATCCAGCGCCACCTTACCTTGTAATGATAGTGACAAATGAAACGAATATGAAAAGGTAAGGAATTCCAAACGTTGACGGATTCCGTGCAGTGAACAATTCTAAATGCCAAAACAAAATATGATGAGGGAGTGTCGGAGCCAGTGTAACGGATTCTGTACCGGCCGGAACGGACCGTTCCGGCTAGAAACTGGTACCGGAACGGACTTAAACATTCCGGGTGTAGATTACGACCGGTACCGTCAATACCTGAATTTTGGGGGCCGTTTCACAAAAAAAAAACCCAGGGACGAAATTGCAAATAAAAAAACTTAAAACCTAAAAATCTACCCGCAGTCGCACCCCCCCCCCCGACAGTCTGCT
>JAOTBA010000005.1:21946409-21959761 GCA_025629845.1 Erythroxylum squamatum
AAAGCATGGTTGATGTAAACAGTAAACTAGTAAAGTATACAGTACAGCTGTATAATATATCAATATGGACTGTTTTGTAATTTTTAAAAAGTTTAGGGACTATTTTATAAATTTAAAAAATATCCCGAAACGGTATTCGGTACCGACCGGTACTGGTACAGTTCCGTTTCAGAGCTCAATCCGATACCGAACCTGGTACAGTATTCATAACATTGGTCGGAGCAAGGTCGTTCCTAACATTTTATCGACCTTGGGTAAAGTTAAAAAGACTCATATTTTATCTTTTTTTGTTTTTTATGCGGATCAAGGGATAAAATAGGAACTCTTTTATTATTTTTTATAAGAATCATGAGAGTAGATTTTGGGTAAGTGTCTTGCTTGTCTTTGCTTAAAGCCAAGCTTGGGTCGAAAGAATGAGGAAGAATCGGAGGGATTTCAGAGAAAGGGTAAACAAAACCCAAAAAGTGGGATCGTTTTGCTTACCTGTAATCTAATCCTTTTACTTAAGGTTTGTTTAATGTTTAATAAAAATGATGAGTCTCATACTTAATAATAAAATAAATATTTTCTTTATTTAATTAAAATATGAGTCCCACCTTACCAAATTAGCGCTAACATGGCACAGGAGCCACTCAATTCAATAAAAAATTATTTTTAAAGTTTCAAGTCAACACTTAACAAAGTCCTTTAAATTTTTTGTTACAGTGAAGTTAAACTTTAGCGTTTTCTAAATATTAAAATTATAATTGTTCACGCTAAAATATTAAGGTTAAACTTGTTGATTAGTAAAAAAAATTATGATTAAAACCGACCCTTTTACCTTTGTTTCTTATATAAAAGTTAAAAAATATTATAATATTTTTCATTAGAGTTGATGGTAATTCTCGTATTTAACGAAAATTCTTTATATTTATAACTGTATTTTCTCGTGAGTACACAAAGAAGTAAAATGTATATTTTAACCCTATACTAAAATTTATTTTAGTAAAAGCGAAAATTATTTGTAATATTTAGTAAAAATTAAAATAATTCTGTTTATCATCTCACATACTAATTTACATTATAATATTTATAAAATGACACTCTTTGTACCATATTAATGAATTTTCATTATGTGGTTGTTAATCCCACCATGTGCGGTACATTAGTTGTACAACCTTTGTCGTGTAAATGATGAAATAACTCTTATTAATATTTTGTCAAATTTTAATTATTAAAATTATAAAAAATTTAGATTATAATTATTAAAACAAAAAATACTACAGATATAAATGCATTTGTTTGTTCTTCCTAATGCCAATTTTTCCCAAACCTTAAATCAACAATTTATTTTTCTTCTTAAACATATTTGTTTGTTTTACTAACTTAAAACCTTCGATTTTTAGAAAAGAATTAGTAACTTTAAATAACCATCAGGTATATGCCAACGGGAGAATATCAATAACATTTGATCCTAATTTTATTTTGATTGAGAATGGCCAAATCTTAGAGTAATTCATCCATCTCTGACCAACATCACTTTTTTTTTCCTATGCTTTTAATATTGCTTCAGAAAGGGAAGCTTTTTGGGAGGACATCATATTCATTATTATCTCCACTTCTATTCCATAAAGTGTTAGATGACTTCACCATCACTATATTTTCTGATGAGATAGACGGCCACTTCTTAAAGTACACATATGATTTGGGAACTACATCAATACGATAGACTATTATACTTTAGATATGATGGTTAGCAATTCACTTAACATTGAACAAGCCAAGCTATGCTATAGAAACAAGTATTACTACCCAAGTACCTAGCTTACAAAAGTTGAAGCAACTGAGCTAATAAAGCTACCCAAGTTTTGAGATTATAAAGGTGTAGCAGAGTACTAAAGCTCTCACAACCAGCCTTATAGAATTAACAAGAATCTTACTAAGCTCTTATAATGTTGGCTTTTAAATGTTCCAATTATAGGCCACAATTGAGTTTATTTCATTGATGTTCATTCTTATCACTAGTATTTCCTTGATCTAGGCTAAAACGCTTCTGTAAAAGGAACTAGGGTCTTGGCTCTTCCTTTTAAAGATTCTATTAGTCCTTTCTTTCTAAGTAGTATAAACGATACCACTTAAAGTAGCAACAAACAATTTATAGTCCTTACCAACACTTAGTTTGATTGATGAAGCCCAACTGATGAGTTGGTTCTAAGCGGTAGAAGGACATTAAAGTTTGCATAATTAAGGATATCAGTCCATGTTTGTTTCATGAAGATACATTGAAAGAACAAGTGACTAATGTCTTCTAACTGGGATTTGCATAGAGAGTGTCTTCAATTGTCCTTAGAGCTAGAAAAAATAGTGTCTTTAGTGCTTAACCTCCATTTAACAGCTAACCACAGAATCAAGCTGTCTTAGGTTAGTTAGCAGGGTCCCAAACTGATATAGACCATGTGATAGTAGGTAAGAAGCATATAAATAAGCTTAAACAACTTCTACTAGTAAATGTAATTAAGCTATATCAATGCTAACTGATCTTGTTAACTCTAAAAGAATTAAGCAGGTTGTAAAAATAGGAAATGCAATATCTAGGAACCAAGTAGGAACCACCCAACTGTCATTAAAGATAAATTTAATAACTTTTGTTTCTTTTAATATACATATATTAGGTATAATGCTATAAGTGTCTTATGAAGAGGGACCAATGGGTGCTAAAAATCAAACTAAAATTTCATTTCCTTGCCATTTTTAATTACATGATTGATGTAGGGGCTAGCATATCCCTCATTTTTGGCACTTGGATTATAGTCCATTTGAAATAAGGATTTGGTTTAATATTTTATATGCTTTTTCCTTTGATAAAGTGGGACTGAATCCACTACACCTAAAAGGATTCGTGGTTAAGATGAAGCTTCCAAGTTCTTCAAAAAGGAGAATTTTATTAGTGATTTTTAAGGCTTTCAATACTAGTCCTTTTTAGCCTTTTTGCATGCAGATTTCCATCCATTGAACCTTGTCCTTGTGGCTAATTTTCAAGTTGCCACTCTACAAATAATTCTTCAACAATATCTCTATCTTTTTGGTTAGCTTGATAGGGGAAAGAGGTGTACACGCTAGTAAACCTACAAACTTGATAAAATAGTCTTGACTAAATCCAATCTACCAATGAATGATAAGTGTTTGTCATTCCAATTGATGTCTCTTCTATATATAGACTTCAAAAGAGGTTGACAATCTATATAGGAAAGTTTTATAGGAACAATAGGTCACCCTAAGTAATTGAAGGGGTTTTGCTAATTGGAAGCTTGTAATTGTTAAGAATGAAGTTACAAGTCTATCCATCCCTATAGAGGAGATAAAGTTGCTTTTGGTTTTTATGAATGAAAAACTAGAGATAGATTGAAAAGTGTGAAGGGAGTTGACTAAGGCATTAATAGACTCCTTTTTAGGTTGAAAAAACATAATGATATCGTTAGCAAAAGTGAGAATAAAAGTTGGATTTGATATAGTACTAAAAGTTGCCTGAAATATTGATATTTTCCTTTGTTAATCTGAATAAAGCCTCCATACAAATGTTGAAAAAGTAAAGAGATACAGGATCTCCTTGTCTCAATCCGTTAGTATCCTTAAGGCTCTTAGTTGGTACCGTACTGACTAGAATGTTGAAAGATATAGTAGTGACACATTTCCAAATCCATTGGATGAATTTATAAGGAAAATCAAAAGCTATAAGCACCTCAAATACCCAATGGATATAGTCAAAATCCTTATTAAAAAATACCTAAGCTAAAAGAATGCTATCTCCAATTCCCTTTCCTTAGATAAATGCACCTTGATAATGTTCTACAAAGGTGAGAAGGATAGCCTTATGTCTAGAAGGTGCGAAGGATAGCCTTACGTCTAGAAGCAATCATTTTAGAGATAATTTTATAAATGAAATTGCAACATAAGATTGGCCTATAATATTAGATCTTTAAAAGGTTAAGAGCTTTTAAAACTAGATAAATAAAAGTTATATTAAGCTCTTTAACAAGTTTACCTGATATAAAGAATTTAAGGATATGTCACATAATCTCCAACCTAGTTCTAAGCTTATTAATTGAAGAAACCATTATAACTATCAGGGATTGGTCCCTTATGGGAGTTTGTACTAAATGTTACTTATTTCACTTCATCAAGATAGAAGGGGGATTAAAGAGCTACAGCTTGATGCTAAAAATGACCATATGAATGAATGAGATAATCTAAGAGAGGAAAAAAGGTATCAAAATTTCGAAAGGAATCCTTGTAGTACTTAAAGATGAGTTGTTTTTATCTCATTTAGATCATTTTTTATAGTTCCTTGCTCATTCAACAGAGAGATTATGCCATTACTATTTTCCTTTTTAAAATTATGTTATAGAAGAATTTACCATTGCAATAACCTTCTTTTCGCTATAAAGTTCTTGATTTTTTCCTTAGTAAGGAATGATGATTGCTTAAGGCCTGAGCATAGTTATTAAGAGCTATTCTTTCTTTAGAAAAGAGGGCCATATCACTTGGTAAAGTTGAAAGCTAATTTTAGAAAACCTCAAGTGTCTGCTTTGCAACTTTTAGTAATTTTTTAGTGTTTAGGAAAATTTCTACATTATGAGCCCTTAGCTCATATTTATAGCCTTAAGTTTGGTGATGCATTTGTAGGACTCTTAGCCTAAGCCCTTGCTAGATAATCCTCTAGTAATAGATTCTAGAAGCTTAGGTAACAAACTAGGTGATTGTTGAATCCAAATGGGAACATCTTAAGAGAAATTTGGTCATTTAAAAGAAACTCAATAGGTGAATAATCAGAGATCACAGGGGTTAAGAATCTGCAAACATTATTAATGAGATATGCTGAGTAGGATGCATTCATAAGTCCACTTGGTATAAAATACTTGTTTTCTTGTTACTCTAGGTATAATGATTTTCAATATATCTTAGGTCCTCTAATTCAGCCTGATAAAGACAGTTCCTAAAGTTTTCTATTTTTAGTTTGTTAGTTAGAAGACCATTAACTTTATTAGTAATATGAGCATTTAATTAGTGTGTAGGCCAATTAGATATCTTAGGGCATTATAGAAGATATTTTAATTAAGGTTGATAAGTTTATCTTTCTTATTAATTTTGCAATTATAAATAGATGATAATGGGGAGATTCCTTTTATATTAGGATAACCTTTCCTGTTTACTACTAAAGCTATTATAAAAGTGCATGATGGGAAATTATTCCTAAAGGTAAAAGATGAGAAAGTGAATTTTAAGATATTTGAAGAGGAAGGTGGAATTGATGGAGGACTTTTTTAAGAGAGATTTTTAAGAATTGATGGCTCCTCTCTCTGGTTATCTTAAATAAAAGTTAGGGCAAGGGCAATTTTGTCTTTACTTTTCTCTTGCCTTCTTATTTACCATTTTAAGAACAATATTTAAAAAAAATTTAGTTACCTACCCTTTCCCTATTACTTTTGGTAATAGATCAACCCTAGTTGGTAGTTGACTAAACTACACTTAACCCAATCACTTCTTACCGCTGACACCTGTAGCCAACCCTTCTAGTAGCCTTCTATCAAGACTCCCTCGTATTGTCCTTCCATTCCTATACCATCTTCATGTTCCTCCCATCAGGCAAACCAAACTCCCATCTCTTCTCCACCTTCAACCACCTAGGAAGCCGTCTCTAATGAGTTCCTTATCCCCCTTAACTTAAGGATATCTTAAAAAAAAATACCCTCAAAACAATTTGCACTTTGCACCCCCTCTTTCTAAAGGTTTCTCTATTATGACTCTACCTTTAGAGTTACTAAGGGAATGAGCTAATTCTTTGTCCTCAACATTATTCAGCTTCTTTATTAGGAAAGGGCCTACTTTCCCTACTATTCAAACATGGGCATTAAGAAATTGTAAGGGCTAAGGCTTAAAAGAGGTGCTTCTGAATAAAGAAAATACTTTCCTCTTCACCTTCAACATAAGGTAGGAGCTCAAAAGATTATTAATCAGGGCCATAACATATCTCTAACATTCCCATCTTCCTCCAACAATGGAAGCTAGGTTAACTATTGATAGAAGTGTCCTAAACCATATACCAATATGGATCAATATCCATTCCATTCCATTAGGATACTGAATTATAAAAGTCTTAGCTATTTGGCAAGTTTTATAAGTAAGCCTCTATGCACGGATGACCTAACAACTTCAATAGAGAAAATAAAATGATCATCCTGAGGGTGTTTCATTGCATCAAAAATATTGAAATGAATTACTTCCTTATCGAATTCCAATGTAAGGGTGCCCTCACGGACATCTATCTTAGTTTGGGTCATGTTAAGATACAGTCTCCCTAGTAAAATAGGTATAGGAATGTATAAGGTTTCATCATGTATATCTATTACATAAAAATTTGTAGGAAACTCCAACTTATTCACTTGTACCAATACATCCTCAATTACTCCATTAGGGTAAGCATTAGTACGATCAGCTAATTATATGATAACACTTGTCTCTTTTAAAGGCCCTAAATTTAAAGAAGCATAGATAAAACGAGTTAATGCTTTAAAATCTAGCATAGCTCTCTTAATCACAATGTTACCAATCTTACAGGGAATGTTAAACATACATAGATCCTTGCACTTCGAAGGTATTTTCTTCTTGAAGACTACAAAAAAATTTCTTATCCATCATTTTGTTCTCATCACCTCTTATCTTTCTTTTATTGGTACACAATTCAAAATCAAACAAAGAAGAAAAGGATAAGGAGATATTAGAGACTTTTTGAAGGATAGAAGTGAACATACCTTTGCTAGACGTAATCAAGCAAGTGCCTAGGTATGCAAAATTCCTTAAGGAATTTGCTTGATTTCGTCTAGCAAAGGTATGTTCACTTCTATCCTTCAAAAAGTATCTAATATCTCCTTATCATTTTCTTCTTTGTTTGATTTTACCAACCTGTTAGGAAAAGGTGGAGGATTATTGTTAATCATATTGAGACTTTTGAAGTTTACCTTTATGCTAGATAAGGGATTTCCTTCATTTCCTAACTCCATCTTGATCTCATCTTTATTGGCCATCCTTTGTGGGGTCCTTTTAGGAACCTCAAGGTCTTTTCCACTCTTTAGGGTTATCGTGTTAATGTTTTTTGGATTCAAATCGAGTTTAGATGTCAACTTCCTTCCACCTTATGATTTTAGGAGGTAGATAGCCATCGCCATCTGACCTGTCTAGCTTTCCATGTTCTGGATGTTATACTTTGTATCTTGCTAGAATTGTTTGACATCCTGCTGAAATTGTAAAGTATTAATAGCAAGAAACTTAACTAAGTCTTACAAAGATGTATCTATGTTAGAAGAAGAGGCTTATGGCCTTGGTTGGAATTACTGAGCTCCTTGTGCCTTATCTGGAAAGTAATTTTGTTATCTGTTCCCTTCATAACTTAGGTTTGGATGATCCTTTAATAAGAGTTGTACTGGTTGGAGAAATTCTCCCCCTATAGCATTGACATATTCCATACTTCCCTCTTGCAAAGTTGGACACCTATTTGTTGGATGGTTCACATTTGCATGTATACCACATGCCTTTATGCGTGCTTATTCAACATCTAGTTTTCTAACAAAAGATTTTAGCTCATCTAAACGATGTTCAATAGATTAAGTATTTACGTTGTTTACATGATGAACATTGTTGCAGTTGCCAAATTGTTGCGTGTTCACGGACATGTGCTCGATTAAAGTTCTAGCCTCTATAGCAGTCTTTTCATATAATGCCTCACCACTCGTTCCATCAACCAAAGTCCTTTCGATAGGTAATAATCCTTCGTAGAAATATTAAATGAGGAGTTGTTCTAATATATTTTGGTGAGTATAGTTGGCATGCAAGTTCTTTAAACACTCCCAATACTCATAATGGGACTCTCTGTTATGTTAATTTATACTGCATATTATGCATGAACATGGAAGGGCGTCTCTAACTCTCATTAATCACTCACATTTACCATTCTAATCCTCTCATAAGTAATAGGATGTTACAGCAATAGAATTCAAGATAGGGGAATTAAACGATCTATATCTTTTAATGAGTTTGTAGTGGGATGCAAATTTTGCATGACTAAATAGGTGACATAGAGGATTTAAAGAACTTTGGAACTAATGTGTAAGTGAGCACCTCAAGAGTTTTAGAGAATCATATCAACAGATCGGTTGGCTTATGATCCATTGATGTCAAAGAGCACCCAAATTACCTCTTATATCCTTAGATATTTACAAAAAGGTGATAACTTATTCACTTTTAAGGAGAAAAAAAGTATATAAGTAGTTAAAGATATTTGTTTTATTTATAGTTCATATTAAGGAGAAGGTTAAGTCACCTAAGTAAATGTTTTGCAATATGTCTAGAGCGAATGGGGAATAAAGAGCACAGTGCAATATATAGAGGCTCTTATAAAGTAGACGAGTGGAAAAAACTTAGGTATTTATTCTTTTCTTAGACCCAATTGTTAAGTGTTTCATAAAGGTTGTCAACCTTGAAATGATGAGGCATATCGGATTAGTTAGCAGGTCGGTGGCACTTATGCTTTGTTGTGAAGAGAGGCAATTGATGCTCCTATGTTTAGAGGATAGAAGCAGGAGAGAATGTAACCCAAGCTAATAATTATGTTCTATAAGCAACTAATGCACCTTAGAAATAAGAGATAATGGAGGTGCCTAAAGACATCAAGCCTTCCTTATAATATATGATATGGGAAAAGAATGATAGGACTATTTCACTATATGGAGACTGACAAGAAAAAATTAAAACTATGTTCTAAAGAAGCTACAAAGGTGATTAGGAAGGATGGAGCAACGATTAGTCACTTACTTCATGCATGCGGGATATTTCGAGCCACCACAATAATCTTTAATGACATTAAAAGAGGATAATGATAATGAGGACTAGCTTACTACTAATTGAGATTTTATTTGCTTTTCATACATTTAAGGTTTGTACATTTTAAGGATCTTATTCTTCTTTTTATGATGATACTTAACTACACTTTCATACTTATATTATTCTTTTCGTGTTCCGTACTCTATTTTGATTATTTAATTTTAAATTCCTTTTGCCTTTTACTTTTGTGTGTTTTCCCTAGTTGTGTTTGTTTGCTAGGTATAAATATCTTTTATATCTTGATTAAAAATACCTTAGACAGTGAAAAAAAAACAAGGGCCAATGAAGTTTCAATCACATTTTATTTTCCTCCTATTATATTCATTATACTTAATTTTTTTAATTCTTTATTTTTATTATATTTAGGAAAATTTACAACTAAAGTGTTGGGAATCTATTTATAAGCTTTGTTTTACTTATCAATTTTCTTATAATTAGCTTATTTTGGTACAATTCTAGAAAAAATTTCTTAATATAAAAAGATTGATGACTTTAATTGAATTGATTAATGACTTAATGCAAGTATCTAAATGTCTATCTAATTGATAAACAAAGAAATTAAGTAAACAATAGATAATATTAATTACTCTCTTTTTAAAAAAATTAATAGAATTACTACTTTGTAAGTTAATAGTTAATGAATTTATTTGCTTAAGTAGAAACTTAAATGAAGGGATATTTAATGTGCATAAGTAATTCATATATTTTCTTAAATATTTTCCTTGATTTTAATACTAAATTACTTTTTTACTTAGCAATTGTGCCAGTTAGTCCTTAGGATGACATTATGTAAGAACTTCAGGCTATTTCAAGCAAAAAAATGAAAAAAAAAATAATTCTTAGAGGGACATATTCTTGTCAAAGCTCATATTCCAGCTTGTGTCCTAAAAGGATCGATTACATCAAGTGGTATGGCTTAAGCCAAATTAATGTAGGAAACATTATGCAAGTTAGAAGGGAAATAGGAAGATCCAAAGTTAAGAGACATGATCTTGTCATAGATCGTGTATTAATCTCGAAGAAATAGGAAGATCTTTTGCTTAAGGACACGATCATGCTATAGGTCGTGTCTTTCACCCAGAGGAAATACTAAAACCCACTATTTGGGCCTAAATGACTTGAGAGATCCTACTTGTCAGTGGATCATGGCTTAGGTAAAGAGAGTTGAATAAGTGCTCGAGGGAGACCTCTGTGATCTTCCTAGTACTAATATGAATCCTTTCATGGGATTTCACTTAGCGTAATGCATTGATTAGGGTGCTAGCAAACATAAAGATACAAATTAACCATCTAGATAATAGATATCTATAGCTCAAGAAAGTGCAATTTTAATATCTACAAAATCATGTCATTCCAAATAATATATCCAATTAAGGTTAATTGAATCTTGAATTTAAAAGTACTATTGGAGAAAGTACTCATCTAAATATATTTTATTTGATTGCATTTTCTTTTGATCAATTGTCTTATCATTTTTTTTCTTGGCTATTGTCTAAGTTTAGTTTTAATTTAATTTTATATTTCATTATTCAAAACCTATAAAAATTAATCTCTTTATTTATTATTCTTAGTCTAGTTAATAGTGCTAGGCTTTCTAATCCATATTACTTCTTTATGGGATTCAACTCCTACTTACAATTATATTGCTTACATATAATAGGTACACTTGCCTATTTACTGAGTGATAGATTTATAATAAGGAAAAATTAGGTGGCTTTGGCATATAAAAGTACATATCGTGAAAACTCTCACCTTCGTACGTAATATAAACTAAATACAAATAAAGCACAACCTAAAACACAGCCTAAACAGAGACCATATGGCATGAAGAGAATTTGAAGACTGGTTCGACTTGAGTCAAAGTCACTATCTTATAGATCATATGTAACTGATAAAAGAAACAAAGAGATCTATGATCTAGGACATGAGCATGCTAGAGCTAATGTCTCCTATTCATAATTGACAGCGTGTCGTAGCACTAGTCAAAAATAAAATAACTAGACTACTGGTGGCGAGTTTAGGTCAATTTCACAGAGAGCCTGTGTAAAGTTGTTGAAATGAAATTAACTGGTATTTAGGTTTAATAGGGGTTTTGGTTTTGGGAAGAAGAAAATAAAATAAAACTAGATTAATAAAAACAAATTAAAAAACATGCAAAAATATGATAAAAGTGGAGAATTCGATAGGGACCTGGTTCTTTGGTTTAATCTTGGCCTACATCCTAATTAAGCATATTTCATAGATTTGTTGTTCTCAAACCTTTCCTAGCAACTATTAATCGTGGGTTAATAATTAACCCAAGTTTTCCCTTTGGTTTTGTTTAATCAAGATACAAACGTTAATTAAACCTAACCATCGAATAAACTAGGATACGATCTCTAGATTTAATTAGGCAGTAGCATTACGAATTAGGAAAACCGATTAATCAAGGCAACAACCATATATGATGTGTCATTTAACCTAGTCATGTTATCCCTAATAATTACGAATTATTAGTCGCTACACATGAATCAGAAATATAACGATTACGTATTGTACTCGATTCTAGCAATGAGTTTTCATGAAAAATGATTCAATAGAGCATTAAAATCATTATCATTCAAATACTCAATCAATCTATACAAGATAATATAATCAATTTCTAATGAGAGAAAGAAACAAAAAAATATGAAAGAAATGCTTAACCCGGGTCGTTGGCGTCGATGTCACCTCCGAATCGGCATCAGCAACTAGCGTTCCATGGGTCTAAAAAAAACTTCAGCTCCCACAAAAATTGCTCCAGCCAAAACCCCCTTTTGTCTCACTACTGCCGCTACTCTTCTATTCTGTCTCTATTTCTCTCTTCTGTTGTGTTGATATGACCATTTAATTTTTGGTCCATCCTCCTGTTCACGCCTCCCTTGTTTCTGTCGCAGCTCTCCCAGCCACCTCTGTTTATGATGTGACAAATAAAACTTCACGAACCACGCTACTGTTCATGTATGTTTTAAAAACTCGCTCCCTTTCTTTATTGAACGTTGCGTTTAACATAGCGTACACGTGCAATGCTAGCGTTTAACGCTAGGTTACGCATGGCATTTAATGCTAGCGTTTGGTTCTGTTTTGGGTTGTGTCGCTGTCGTTTTGCCTTTGTTTTAATCCACCTGCATGCATGTCATTTTGTCCTTTAACTCTCAGCTGCTATATGCGTTTTGCTCTCTTGTTATTTTTTGATTTTTTTCAGCAAGCACTTTTAATTCTTTGTATTTTGATTTTTCTTATCTTCGTCTTGTCTTTTAATTTTCTTCTTTTTGCTTCATGAAGAAAAGTGAAAATTAATCTTCAAAAAACGGTACAAATGTAGTGTTTTAGACTCACTTTAATTTCTTTGCTTCTGAATTGTACCTAAAATCATATATGAATTAAAGTGAGTATCTTAAGCATTTTCGTATCATTAATCGCTAAGTGTAAATGATTAAATATATCAACAATTAAAAACATATCAATTTCCCCCACACTTAGCTTTTGTCTGTCCTTGGGCAAAGCATCCAAATTAAGCTCAAAGATCCGAAATATTTACTCAATTCTCAAAATTTCCAAGACTATATAATCATAACCAAAGATGAATGAATTTAAAAAATCTTGTAAGAATTCAACATTCAATGCTTCTACTCATGATCAATCAACAAGCATCATCTTCGGAAACCAAGCAATCTAATGGTAGACATGGAAATGTGTATAAGTAAAATATATCTACAAGTACACTAAACAACATTCATGATCATATCATTCCACAACTTTGCATATCGTTTCACTTCTCCACCACTAATGTTCTCATGAAAAATCATGAATCAAAGGACTTTTCAAGGTTGCAATGTGGGTAAAGGTAAGGTGAGATGTGTTTGGGTCAAGTAGCATGAAAGCCATCAAAGCTAGTGAAATAAAAGTAACACTTAATCAAAAACTAGGTACCATCGGCTATGATGAATGCAACATTTATATTTCACAACCCCATTCAACTCTCACACACCAACCACATGAAGCATATACCAATATGAAGGAATCACTCATACAATTTATGCCAATAATACATTGAAACCATAAGAGTGAACCTTCCAAGCCAACATCTACCTCATGTTCAACATACTCAAATAACACATTCATTACAACTCTAGGAAGATGCATGAATCATAAATAACTTTGCAAACTCATATGCACTTCCTCCTTGATAAATTTATTTAAACAATTTTTTTCATTTTCTTTCTTTCTTTCCTTTTCCTTTCCTTTTCTTTTCTTTTCTTATGTTTTTCTCTTTTCTTTCTTTCTTTTCCTTTCTTTTTTTAACATTAAAAGAAACTACATTAATATGATAATTCAAAATTACGGGACTTCAAATACATACTTATAACTGAATTTTCCAAAAATCATAACTCTTGACTCAGAACTCCAAAAATTACAAA